>CAUJRU010001346.1:0-164162 GCA_963277665.1 Viscum album | reverse complement strand
GACGTAAGATGGATAGGGACTTCCTTTCCCTTAAGAAAAATGATGACGAATCCATCAAAGCGTACGAGGAAAACTACACAAGGCATGCATGATACACCTTGGCCTTTTTCATTACCCATGAATTAAAAGTGAATATATTCTTTGGTGGGATGAAACCTAAATTGTGGAAAGCCCTAGCGATATGTGACTTTGAAAACTATGCAGAAATTGTCTGATGTGCCATCAAGGTTGAAATAGAGATCACAGAATCTCAGGGGTATCATGGGGATAAGAAGCATAAGGTGGACTTCAATTGAGTTAGTACAATGGATAAATCCAATGGTGCTTTGAAATCCATCACCACACATTCCAATGGTGTGGAAAGAAGCACCACAGAAATTTCCTAAACGGGGTGAGGAAATGTTTTAGGTGTGGAAGAGATGGGAACCTATATGTTAACTACCAACATGAAAACCACATGGCTGCGACAGTGGAGAGGAACGCTTCATTCGACTCTCAACATGTTATTCATTACTTCACCTACAAAGAACCAGGTCACCTCACAAATCAGTTTCCTAAGACATGGGTTTTTTGAGGCAACCAACAACCTCCAAGGTAGAAAGGGAGACATTTTTTCATCACTACTACCAAAATGAACCCTGACAATGAAGTTGTGACAGATACTATAGTTATTAATTCAATAATAGAAAATGTACTTATTGATTTTGGTTCTATAAATTCTTTTATATCCCAAACATTTAGAAGAACAATCCCAACACCACATAAAAATCATGGAATTAAAGATGTCCGTGAGTATGAAAAATTGGGAAATCATTTCATCTAATGAATATAACTCCTCCGATGTCATTATTTGTGGACTTAACTTCTCGAAAAACCACATCATACTTCATCCTATATAATTTGAAGCATTTCTTAGCATGGATTATATTTCCCTATATAGAGCCAAACTAAATTTCCATGAGAGGGAAATCACTCTCTATATGGATAATTGACCCCTGATTCATTACATGTGCAAGGAAGAAGAGGAATATTTTTTATCACTATCATATAAAGAGTGGATATTATTGCCCTATGAGCATGCATATCCGGTTCAGATGATTGAATCTAAGGAAGAAACCATCCCAGAATACATACCTATTGTGAGGGAATTTTCTGTAGTGTTTCATGAGGAATTTTCTGGTTTTCTTCCTAGAAGAGATGTTGAATTCTAAATTTTCCTTAAACCTAGGGCGTTTCTAACATGAAAGACTATATATTGTTTGGATGTTGTTGTGTGTTAGCAGCTAAAGAAACAAATTCTGGAGATTATGGATAAATTTTTTCTACGCCCATATGCTTCACCATGGGGTGCACCTGTTTTCTTCGTCATGAAGAAGTATGTGACAATACGCCTATGTATCGATTATCGTGAGTTTAAAAAAACAACGATAATGAAAAAGTATCCTTTTCCCCAAATTTATCACTTGTCCGATCAGATGCATAGAGAATAACACTTATCCAAGGTGGATTTACGGTTGGGATAATATCATGTAAGGGTGAAGAAGGAATATATCCCCCAAAATTATTTTCATACAAGATACGTACACTATGAATTTAGAATAATGCCTTTAAAACTCACTAATACTTCATAAATCTTCTTGGACTTGATGAATAGAGTCTTTAGATATTACCTCAACAAATTTGTGGTAGTCATTATAGATGATATTATAATATACTCTAAAACCAAGGAGGATCATGAGGAGTATCTAATAACTGTACTAGAGACCTTGAGAAAGGAGAAGATAAATGAAAATAAAATCAACTGTGGGTTCTTGTAAAAGGAAGTCTTGTTCTTGGGTTATATTATCACAAGTAACAGGATATATGGGGATCAGTCAAACACGACTACAATTAAGGGATAGCCAAGGTCAACAATATTAACAGATATTCGTAGCATCTAGGGGATAGATGTATATTATCACTGATGGGAGTGAAATTTCTCTTGATTTTACGACCCTATTACTAGTCTAACTCAGATGGGAGTAAAGTTTTCTTGGAGTGATGGATGTGAAGATACAATCAAGGAGTTGAAAAAGAGGCTTATCATTGTGCTCATGCACACACTACCCACAAGTGGAGAACTCTTTTTTGTATTTAGTGGTTCTTGGAAGAAGGGCTTGGGTTGTGTGTTGATGTAGAATTATAATGTGATAGCCTACGCCTCAAGGAAGATGAAAATCCATGTGAAAAAATATCCCATGCTCGATATGGAGTTAGTGGTTGTGATTTTTTCATTGAAAATATGGCATAATTATCTCTATATAAGGAAGTGTGAGATATATACTGATCAAAAGAGCCTCAAATAAAAATTCTCACAAAAAGAGTATAATATGCTCCAATGAAGATAGATAAAACTCATCCTGAATTATGACTGCTCAATCCACCACCATCCCGGTACGACAAAGAAGGTGGAAAATTATCTATTTAGAATGGATCATGCATCCTTATCAATGATGAGAGTTGAAAAGGATCCAATCTTCATAGATATGAAGAGTATGGACACGGGAATCGTTAAGGATGGAACATCATCAATCCTTTCTCGAATGATTTCTCAACCATCCCTCATGGAGAAAATAAAGGATTCTCCAAGAAAGGATATGAAAATTATGAAAAAGGTTGAAGCAGTTAGAAATGGGAAATCCTCAGAGTTTGTGGTATACAAGGATAGAATTGTGATATTTGGGTCACAATTATGTTTACCATCTGATCTAGAGATAAAGAAGGAGCTTATGAATGAAACACATAGCTCGACCTTCTCTATTCACCCGAGAAGCACCAAGATGTATCGAGATCTCCAAGAAACCATTTGGTGGGACAATATGAAAAGGGAGATTGCTGAATATACATCAATGTGCCCGGTATGTCATCATGTGAAGGCAGAGAGGCAAAAGTCTAAGGGGATTACGAAACCACTACCCATATCAACATGTACGTGGGACAAAATTACCATAGACTTTGTCACTGGACTTCCAAGTACATCCAAAGTAAATAATTATATATGGGTTATTGTGGATCTTCCTATGAATATATATCACTTTATCATGATTCGAGAGGATTTATCATTGGATCAACTTTCATGGATTTAAATCTAAGAAGTGGTAAGGAAACATGAAGTTCCACTATCTATTATATATGATTGTGATCTGAGAATCACTTAGAACTTATAGAAAAGTCTCGAACATGATCTATAAATAGAACGGAACTTTAGTATGTACTATCATCCCCATAATTATGTCCAATCTAAGTGAACTATTCAGAAACTGGAAGATATATGAAGATAATGTTCTATGGACTTCAAAGGAGGATGGGACTAATATCTTCTAATGGTTGAATTCTTCAACAATAACATTTCCCACATGACCATATGAATGGAACCATATAAAGAACTTTATGGGAAAAGGTGAATAACACCGGTGTGTTGCGATGAAGTTGTTTAGCGTAAGCTACTAGGACCTAAAATGGTCGAAAAAATGGTGGAGAAGGTGAATACCATTCAGAAAAATATCAAGGCAGCCAAAAGTCGATAGAAAAGCTTTGCAGATAGCCGTTGATGAGACCGTGACTACAAAGTTGGAAATATGGTATTTTTATGCAAATATCTATGTATTAATGACATGAGGATCAGAATAAAATGGAAGTTAATTCATAGGTACATCATCGACATTCTTGATCGTTTTGGGGCTGTGGTCTATCAACTAGCACATCTACCCACCATGGCCAAAGAACATGATTTATTTCATGTGTCCCTCTTAAGGATGTACATACCAGACCCTTGACATGTACTCTCTTCAGGGATAGTATAGTTAGAGGATGATATTTATTACGAGGAGAAACCATTGAAGATCTTACACCATAGAGAAAATGTTATTCAAAATAAGATAATTCCCCCTATCAAGGTGTTGTGGAGAAACCACTAGTTTGAATATGAGACATGGGAATCAGAGGATGTGATGAAGTAGAGTTACCAACATTTGTTTTTGTTTGGGAAAAGGAAATTTTGAGGGGAAAATTTCTTAAGGGGGGATGATTGTAATGAAATGAAATTTTATTAAAGGAAATTCCTCTTGATATAATTAAATGTCTTATTATGTGAAATGGTTACATAACATATGCACTTATTTGGTTTTATGTTTTTCAATTTTAAAATACCATTATGAATTGCGACCATCGCTAATATAGTCATTAAATAGTGATAACAAGACTAGTATAAATATTGGGCTTTAAGGAATCCAATTTAATCAGACAAAGGAAGTGATAACTCATCTAGTAGAATTTCTCCATACGATGACCATTTGTTAGATCTAGGAAAGGAGGTGGCTTCAATGGGATTTTCTCTAAACCAAGCCCAATCTAAGATTCAAAACGTGAAGCTTTAATGGAACCACATGTGGGAGAAGTGGAAGTTGATAGAGATTACAACCCGAGCGATGTTATCCGAGCCACCCCAAGAGTTTTTCACCATTTCACACCTTACCCTTCTGTCGTGTGTGGGTTTTATAAGGGGTTATATAATGATACCCTAGTACTATGATTATGTATGTTATTTTTTTATAGATAAAATACATTCATTTTTTATTGTTACTTTCTAAATTTTTTTTCAATAAAAAATATCCTTTTAGTTAACTAAAAATTATATTTTAATGAATTAATGGAATTTGGAATTAAATAGTATTTTAATAAAATATTATCACTAAATTACTTTTTATTAAATATATATTACTGTATAATTATTAAGAATACAATGGGGATTTGTTTTATGGTTTGAAAGTTATTTTTGTCAAAACACTTGAATTTTCGATAAATGTCAGTTTTTATTTTAAAAGTAAATATTCACATATTTAGAGAATTATTTAGATAAAATGAATATGATTTTTGGAATCAGGATGTTGAAATTATCTGATGGTGAATTTTTCATAATTTTCTCAGACAGTTGATTTTTTTGGAAAAATTGAAATATCATTTAAATATATAATTTGTTTTATGACATCATAATGACCCAATATGGATGAAATAAAAAACTATAAACATTATTTTAGGCCAATATATGAGATACCAGAGAAATATTGTGATTTTAGGTTTGTTTGATTTATTTAACAAAGCCTTAGGAGACCCTCCAAGACTTATAAAACATTTCACCCTTTTAAATTGATTTCCTTGAGTGTGTGACTCCCCTCCACATAATCAACCATATTATTTTAAGAAGTTCGTACACTGGCCTTATAAAAAATTGTTTTCCGATCCCCTTTGGAAAAACCATGGGATATTTTGTGGTTTTAATTAGTTTAATGTGTGGTTTCCCAAACCAAAATAATAAAGAATTCCCTCTCCTTTCCTATATAAACCCACCAAAGCTCCCATGTACTCTTCACTCAAATCCTTTAAAGATCATTAAAACTCTTACCTCCTCTCTCTATAATCCACCCAAGGATCCCGAAGATCCTAATAATCCTCTCTCAATCCATTTCTATGCCTTTGAGAACACACTTCCAAGTAATGGATTTCTTCCTTTCTCATTTTTTCCTCAAATATCATTATGTGGATATACCCTTTTTTTAATTAAAAATGTTGGGTTTTTGTTTTCAATCTCCCAAATAATTCTCCCTTTATGTTTTAATGATGGTATACCCCATTCTCTCTCATTAATTCCATTCATGTACACCTGTTACCATGTCGAAATTCCAAAATTAATTTCGCTCTCCACATTTACATTCAAGAAATTATTTTATATTATGAATATAAATTCAAATAATTATGTTGGGAAATGTATCTATATGTCCACATTACTATCCATTTAATTTAAATATGATAAGATACTTCTTTCTCTCTCTTGAACCAATTTTACGAAGTCTTATGTCATGCCATTATGCTGCCGAAAATGCACCACAATTTTCCAAGACAAAATCATTGTGTAGTGAATACCATGCCCATTTCTCTATCAGGGTTATTAACTTCTATGCATATTTACTTAGTTATGGGAGAGTTTATTTTATTATTTCCATATTCCTTTATCATGGAATAAATTATGATTTTTAATGAATCCTTGTTGTATGATCTTGTGGCACACTTATGCAAGAAATGAAATGATTAAGAAGGGTGTGCCCTGATAGAGCTTCAATGCATTGGGTAAATATAAGTATCAGGATACGTCATGTTCAATCAGGTTTTACCCATTCAAATTCAAGTGAAATTAGGTTTAACTCATTATCGATGTGCAATGATCCTTGGATCATTCAAATAACATGTTATGTTTTATTCACACATTTCCATGTTATGATAATCATGCTATATCATGACTTTAGGATCTTGTTCCACTTATGCCCCGTTGATATGCCATTTTCCTAACATGTATTGTATTCATCAAGTTATTATACTAATGGGATTTATATATCACCCTTTTCTTATGCATGTAGTCATGTTATCCCATGCATTTCTAAGTATGAGTAATGTAGTGGTCATGTAATGTATATTTTCAATAAAGATGTTGTGTTTTTAGGTCCTAAGTTGTTATGTAATGTTCCTAATTTCCCAATTCACTAGACCTCTCAATCCTAAGGGTTTTATTAAGTGTATGTTTATATAATTATTCATGTTTATGTGTGTAATAAAGAGTAGGGTTTTTATATTTTGAATATTAGTAAACCCAAATCCATGATTTTCATGAGTATATATGTGAATATTCGTGAAACGATCATTATCAAAGGGATACTAAAAATTAATAAAGGATCACTACCCTTAGAGTACATGGTTATTCCTTTATTTTACAGAAATCCTTCGGTTTATTTCTTAAAATAAATTATTAATAACATTAAAAAATCAATTGGGTGGTTGGGAATGAATGTTTTTTTCTTTTTTGGCTATAATATCTCTCATTAATGGAGTATGAATTCCAAAATTTTAGAAGAACTCCTTGGTGTATATATGGACCAAAACCAATGTTAAAATAATGATTTGGATACTTATGGATTTTATCTATAGTGGAATTATCTTTGAAATAAAATCAATCACCCTTCTATGAATTACCTATTATAACAAAAAGTGAGATGGTGGTATGAGAATTAGGAATATGGGTTTGTTTAATGATGCATTAAATGACCATTTTTTAGGGACACTAATTTGAAATCATAATGATTCCAATTTTTTTGTAAAATGTATATTTACTAATATGTTAAAATCCGGTAAAACATATCTCATATTCTAGAATGCCTTTCTATGTATTATACATACATATTATATAATTATGGGAGACTTGAGATTACTTCCCTAATTGAAATCCAACCTCTCATTATAGTTTGATAAAAGGATGGAGACACCGCTACTAGATTTCCTTCTGGGATCTATTCTAGATCTCGTTTCTATCATCTAGAATATAATATGAACTTTACATGATTATCTGCACTGCTTATATAGTTTGAGTGTTTATTTTTATTTTACACTAACGAGTTATCGACAATTTTGGGATCCATCCGTACATTAATCCATAAATTTTAAATTGTCTTATAATCATTCCATTTTCAAACCCATTTATAATTTTAAGATTATTAATTAGTTTATAAATTAATGGTTTTACCCCCTCAATTTACACTGTGATATAGAATGATTCATAGGATATACATCCCACAAACATGTAGCCTTTCAAAAGTAGATTTTTTTGGCATTCTTTATTATTATTTTTAAAAAAGATGTTGACTTCATTTATTATGATTTCTTTCAATAATCCATTACTAAATACATTTGTTCTATTTTATATGTTGTTTTTTAATATAATTACCTTGTGGTCTTTATCTTTCAAAGCATATCTGGTCTAATTTATAACCTACAAAAGTATAGAAAATTTAAAAACATGTTTATTGTGTATTTGGCTGATTTATGGTAGCATGTAATGTAACACCCCGACCCCAGCTACCCAGAGTCGGTGCATTACTTCGTATCATTGGCATGATCACAAAAGATCAAGTCTCGAAAGACCGATTAGTTTAGTAGCCTTGGAAACACTAGATACATTCATAAGTCATACATTACATCATAAAGTGAAAAACTAAAAACAAAGTCTTCATAGTCCACACTCATATCCTCTTCTGAATATCCCTGGAGGTCATTCATAAAATACTTCTTCACATCCTGGAAAATATTAAAACATTGAAAGGGGTGAGCTCAGATGCTCAGTAAGGATAACAATATTTCGGAAGCTTTCATAAATAAACATAAAAAAATTAAGGCAATGTATAACTAAAACAAAAGCCTTTTAAACTTCAACATCAACATATATGGAAAAAGTAAAATGAGATAATGCCATTCACTTCTTCACATGGATATTCTACTGGTCTAATAATCACATGCAATATCATTAACCACTTTCATAATGAGGGAATGTATAATGCCATACATTCTGAAACAATTTGTCAAGTCCTCGGCCAAGACGTCTAAAATGATTAAGGCCTCGGCCAAAACCATAAATCAAATTGGGAAAGGGCCTCAGCCAATTCCAAGTCTAGTTGTCTCATGAGACCTACCGACGCATCGAGGAGCTATAGTGGGCTCCACCCGTCACTTATTAATTCCAATACATTCCTCATATGAATAGGTTTAAACATATCATAAACCATAACATAATCGTATCACATAAAACATGCATAAAGGAATCATAACATTTCCACATTTCAATCACAAGATATCAATACAACACATTGATATAATAAAAATGCTTTCAAAACCATTTTCAATACCAAAATAAAAGAATGTTAAAACTTTGTATTTATTTTTCATTAAAAAAAGATGGCTTGTAGAGGAAGCCGAAACTCAAATAATGGTCACGGCGGCAGAGAAGTCATTGTCGCCGCATAAGTACGGAAAGAAAAACATTCCCTTTTGTCGTTTAGTAAAACACTTTGTATAAAAAAGATTCCTTTTGAATAACGTAAAAGTCAAAGGGGTTTATACACGGTATAAAAGAAAGTTGTGTATAAAACCAAATATGCCTCAATGAAAGGAGATTGAGACGAAGTCATTAAAAAGATCATTTTTAAAATAAAATAGATCTATTATGTTTATTCACTATAGGTATACATAAAGAAAGTAAAAAAACAAAATAGGACATAATAACATCATGACATAATTTGAAAGTAGGAGATTAACCCAAAGAATGGAAGTTGGGTTAAGAAGTTCCCTTACATTGTGTCCGACTTGATTCGACCATTCTTTAACCTCCTGAATAATAAACTAGAGTTAATATCTACCATTTTAAATTTCATTATCCTTTTTATATCACTTATTACAATGTTATGAACATTATGTAATTATTTAAGTTAATAACGGTCGTTTTGTCGATTTTTGGTACTTGAGTCAACAATAAACTTCTTATAATTACAAGTTGTTTATGTGGAAGAATATCCATTATCTCCAGAATTATATTCATGATTTAGATGTCATATATATCATATATATCCAGTATATTCATTCATTTATAATATTACGTAACATTTAGAGGTAAGAAATGAAATGCACCGTTCATGGAGACGGTAAGCCGTACGTACGCATGAACGCTACTTTCATTTCTATTTCGTATTTAATGGAATGAAATAATAATGATATAAATTTATGATATAATTCCAGTATAATATAGTGTATAATACCATTTACTCCATCCTTTATACATCCCACATATGGCATTAACGATTCAAATCACTTTGAGGGGGCGGTAGTCTACACTTCCTAAAATGAAATTATCGCGTTTACCCATAATGGAAATCATAATGTATGCCATAAATGAGAAATACAGAAGCATAAGTAAAACATAAACATATTATATATCATATATAAATATAGTTACATCTTAATGGCCACCTTTGAAGGTGTTATATGAGTGTTGAACAATCATCGTTTCGTGAGGCAGAAATTCGCCATCCACAGAAACCGTATGTTCTTTAACCAATAGATGTAGGTGTGTGTAAGTGTAGCACGAATCCTTCTTATAACAACATCATAGTATATTGAGGATACTTTTGTTGTTACAAAATAAATTAATAAAAAGAGTTTATGGGGTTGGAGAAGAAAAATAAAACAAAATAACATAAGAGAAGACATTACCTTTAAATCGAGTAACTCTTTTGATTTGAGCCAAAGGCTTCCTTGGGAAGTATTATGCCAAAAGTGAGGCTTCTAGGAGTAAGGGAGGGAAGTTGGGAGAGTATTTGGGCAGATTTTGGCCGATCCCAATGGCTTGAATGTGTGAATGATGTGGTAGAGGTGGGGGCCTTTTATAGGTGGAGAGGAGGGGCACTCTTGGAAAGTAAAGAAATGTTACATTATTATACAATGCTTTTCGGATTATAAAGGTCCCACACTTATATAATTCGTGGTTAAGGTGATAAGGGTTCGAAATATACCCATCCAATAGTCTTTGGACAAGTGTAAGCCTTGGATTGTACATTATCTTTTCATTTTACTAAAATCGTTAAATAGTGAGTCATCGCTGCATCATAATGATGTCGTAAATAATTTAATTTATTTAAAGTCTAAAAATTATAAAAAAAAATACTATGATGTATGAAATCTTTTTATCTTTCCAATAACTATTTATAGTCAAACAAATGACTTGTATAACCCCATGTAAAAATTGTTTTAGTAAAACATTTCATGTTTGTGTCATTTTTTACTTTAACATTAAATAAAAGGTATTTATGTCATTTTCCAACTAAAGTCGCTCCATGGGGTCCCCAAGTTGACACATGGATTGTCTTGGTCGGCCATGACACATCCAATGAGGTTAGGACATGTTTCAAGCTCATCTCATATTATTAAAACATTATTTTTACCTTAAACTACACTAATTATCTCTAATCGCGATTAAGAACTTAAAAGTTACTATTCACCAAAAATTATTTTAATCTCATTGAACCACATTTTACTTCTTAATGAAAACCATGTATGTCAGATTTGTGAAAATCAAATCACAGAAGTGGTAATATTTCATTTAAACGAAAAATCAGTTATTTAACTACCACTTAGTGGTTTCACTATTCATCAAAAATTGAAGTTTTTCATAACAATGCCAAAATTTTGCCCTAATCTATAATTGATATTCCGAATTCAAAAATGATGTCTATTTTACAAAATTCCAAACATATAATTTTCATTAATTAATTTTATAATTAATTCCCGCTGTCACAACAAATAGCGTGTTTTTAAGAAACAATATATATCAAAAGATTGACAATTGTTTATGTCCAATTTCAAAGTGAAATTAATTCTAATGAACACCATTGGATAACATGGTAAAAATATATTCTAATTATACATTAAAACCACTCAATAGTATAACTTATCACTATAATTTATTTTGATTAAAAAAGTTGTTTTAAGTATTTTTCACTATTCATAAAAAATTGGAAGTTCTCAGAAAGTTACAAAAAATTCAACTTTGGATAATTTCAATATTACGAATACAAAAATGAAGTCCATTTTGAAATATAAAATTTCTATAATTTTAAAAAGTGGTTATTACTATTCATAATGGCTACATTGATTAGTCGCGGTGTTTTAGACCTCGAAGTTGCGTACAATGCAAGCCATTGCATTATTGAATGAGAAGCGTATCGTGGAAGCTCGGGGTGTTACATGTAAGGGTGAAAATAATAAAATAAAATGTTCAAGGCTGGGGATTTAAATTTTAATTATTTCATGTCTTATATTTTCTCATTTATCAGGTTGGTTATGTCTACATAGTGGACTATATAACTTTTGGTTCATTGATATCTCATTATGTTTCGCATGAATTAACTCATGAGAGTTTCACTCATTAAAATTCTATTCTATTTTTACCCATAAATCCATTTTACCATCCATGGTATACCAAATTCACATAAATAAAATTTTCACTTGATGGAGGTGCAAGATAAAGCCACTGAATGTGGCGTTTTTCACTATAATTTATCTACCATATGTTTTTCTTTTTAAAATCATTTTGAATTAATATCCATTTTATTTTATTTATGAAATTAATTATCAATAACCTATTTTCAATTAATGTTTCATATATTAAATTTTATTTCATAGGAATGTTTTGATTATTGAAGGATGTGTTCCTCCAGAAAATTATTGTTTTCTCGAGCAGGACGAAAAAATTATTGAAGTGTGGAAAACCAACCGACAAAGTTATAGATTTTTCGATTTATTTTGTTTAATTAATATTTTAATATAAATTTTGTAACCTAATAGTCTTTTTATATTTTTGTTAGTGTTCTTTATAATCCCTAGATGAGTAGTAAGCTAGAAAATTTGGGCCAAATGTTCACATACCTCAAGTTTTGGGAGATGTGAACCATGGAATAGTGCATTGATGACCAGGGAATAGTATTGTCATGAAGAGGTTATGGCCAAATGTAGCTTCCAGTTTTAGTAGAATCATGTTGGAAAAATGTAATTCACAGGTAGCATAGGCTCATGACAGGGAAGATAAAAATGAAAAAAATGTTCATATAGGTGCATGAATGGAATCAATGGCTGAATACGAAATTTATGAAATTTATGGACGTTATATGTCATTAACTTCCACTGATACCACCATGTATTTTGATGCATATATGTCAATGATAGATATGTTATATAATGAACCATGAAGAATTTATAGTGATGGTTATTATGATTATGCTCCTAGAAACAGTGATGTAGATGATGAAGGTGAGGAAGAGGGTTAGGATGGTTTTGAGGAATACGAAGTGGATAAGGATTATGATGAGGATGAGTTCTAGGATTAGGCTTAGTATGATAGTGATGATAGTTATAGTGATGGGGAAAAGACTAATCCTATACATTTTTTAATAATATTTATGACATTTTGTGTTTGATGATTTTTTATGAATGAATATTTGTGATGTTTTGTATCTGTGTTATCACTGGTTAAATCCATTAATTAGTTTCTTGTATCATCATTATTTTTATATTGGTTGGTGATGTCAGTTTATAGGTACTTGACTATGTTGGGGTGATTTTGTTTCTTCTTCTAGCTATTTTAGAAGGTTATTTTTTATTGTTGTAGTTTTTTTTTGTTTTTTTGTAGGTTATGTTTTTTTATAGAGGTTCTATTTCACTATTTGTAGGTTTTGTGTATCAGGTGGGGTGATGAAGGCCTAGGAATTAGGGGGTATATACCAATAGTTTAATAACTGTTGGTATAACATTAAACCAATGGTTCACAGAGATCCATTAGTGCATAACTATCCCAACATTTGAGATCCTTTTGTATATAGCTATACCAATGGTTCTAACTAATTGTATTGGTTTATACCAATGGTTTTGAACCATTGGGAAACATCTATACTAATAGATCTTAGTGAACTGTTTATTTTATAAAATCTAAGGATACTATACAAATGGTTCACTAAAAACCATTGGTATATGCCTTTCCACGTTGGCTTATTACTAAGGGTTTAGGGAACCCTTGGTAGGGGCTACACCAATAGTTCTTCAGCCTCTACCAATATTTTTGAACTGTTGGTGTATCATAACATTCCAGCAATGAGAAAGTCATACTCATCGTGAGAGAAAATAGTAAATTTCTATGGTGATCCACTGTAGAACAGATTGATCCCGATTGATTGTAGTCTCCCAAATTCATCAGATAAGCCTTATAAGTCAAGAGATATAGGATATGTGGATGAATGAAATAACATTTCATCCAAGAAGAACCCTAAAATTACTAATCATGACAATTACATAGAATTTAGTCCCACACATATCTTATAATCCTCTTAGATCACATTCGGTGAAAAACCCATTACCATTTTAATTAATATCATTCTTTTGAAATTACACATCATATAACTTTTACATGTTGTGTAATCCTTTCATGTTTTGTACACATTTGACGACTTGTTTCTGGAGACCATGTAGACATTGTGTATCCCCCTTACATGTCATTAAATCACCTAATGTACATTAGGGAACTCCATAACCAATGTTGGAATCCTATGAACTCGAGAAGAACCCCTTAAATCCATTAACGCTTTAATATTCAGATTCCATTAACTTAAACAACCAACCATCCCTGAACATTAGGTCATTTTCCCAAAAAAAATCTCTCCATACTCGTGAGTCCCAACATGCACCCAATTAAAGATAAAAACAAGATTAGTAAAGGGTAGTACCTGAATGTGGGTAACTGGATGTTATAGTTCCTATTTTCTCCACCTTTGACTCATGGCCTCTTCTCATGGTTTTTATGTGGTTATCCAATTTTATCCCAACCTCGCTTCCATTACTATCATCTCCCCTCATTTCTCCTATATTTATCTTAGGTTCTTCCTTAATCTAGAAACCTAATATTCTTTGTAAAATATAATTTTAGTTTGATTTCGTTATGACCAGGGTTTTTAGTCTGTTATGGCTTACAAAAAAGTTTTTCTTGGCTGTTTGGGTGTTCACAATGAATGGAGAATCATTGAGGATAAATTCCATTAATTTAATGTATTTTTTCCATTATTACCCCTTATTTAGTTATTCATTTGACTATTAGTATATTTAAATTTATGTTTGAGAAAAAATGTTATATGTTTGAAACCATATAATGATTTATAAGTTGTGTTCCATGGAATTGTGTCCTCGAATAATATGGATTTTCCTTATCATGTTAATCATTAACTTTTAAAATTATCTATATTCATATAACACAATGAATTTAATTCTATATGAATATTATGTAGTGAATTTTATTTATTAAGTAATTATTTTTCCATAGATTAGTTTCAACCAATGAAAAAAATGTTTTAGGATTTTTTTAATTAAATGTGTGTGTTGGATTTATATGTTTTTTCAAAATAATGTTTTCTGACTTTTAAGGTAAATATTTATAATGATTTTTAAGGGCTTTTTTATACTGATGTTTTGTTTAAAAAGTATATTTTGACGGTTGATTTTGAATTTATAGATGAATTTTGGGAATAATAAATTGAATGGTTTTATTCATTGGGGAATGGATTGATGCCACATATTTTTATACCATTTTAGGTGTTTCAAATTTATTTATAATGGTGTATGATATAAAAACAATAAGTTTTGTGTTTGTGTGTTCGATGTGGGTGAGATGTATCATTAAAATATTATTAGATGCTTTTGAAGACACCCAAGGGTGATTTATCATTTAATATTTATTTTTGCATCAAGGATTTTTGGTTTTCTCACCTCCACATTGTATTATTCTATGGAACCTAGGAACTTTGTGAGATATCTAGATTTATGCTACTCTAGTATGGACCAGGAAATATCTAGTGTCACAATATTATTGGGGATAACAATTGATTGGAGATTTTCCTCAATTAGGTACTCTATGAGAAAGTTATATGGATTATGATTTGTTTAGATACAACATATATTGCTATCTTTTCTTTTATATTGGTAAATATTATGAATTTATCTCTTCAAGACCTAGGGTGTGGCCCATGAAAAATTTTCATTTTTAGTGGATTATGTATGAAATTTCCTTATTTTTACATTTCCATAAGAGATTTTGTATCTAAAAATTATTTAATTTTTTTTAATTGGTTATATATTCATGATATGTTGGAACCATATTCTATTGAGTTTTTATTTTTTTATGGTAGGTTGATTCAAAATGGTTGAAATTTTAATTCATTAATGTGGATTAGAAATTGAAAATAGAAATGATTAATTTTAGGATCACAATTTTTTAGTTTTTTTCTAATGGGAAAATGGGTTTTATATGGATTCAAATTATTTTAAATATCATTCCCTTTAAGGTTATAAAATTATTTATCATTTATCAATAACATAATTCATCATGTTTCATTAAAATAAGAAAGTTTTTTATTCTTTATTATTAAAGGTGTGCATTTTGATTCACTTTAGGATTTATAAAAATAGAAATGTTTTATTTCTTGATCTATTTTAATCTATTATTCATGATTTTTATTATGAATTAAATTTGATAGTCCGAATTTTAGGACCCTACTTGTCCACATTTATCACACTCTATATACATTTCATGTGTTTTTAGCTCACATGTCATCCAAAATTTTATTGTTTTGTATTATGATTGGATATCATTCTATTATGTCATGATGGTGAATTCAGAGGTGGTGTGTAACCCTGGGTTGTAGGGTGATGGTCTTGTGGTTTGGGTTGGTTGTCCTTGTTTTATTTTGGAATGACGTTGAATAAACCATGAGGGAATGTCTTTTATCAATAATTATCTTTTTTCTTGTTATAAATGTTTTTTATTTTTTGAATTATTTTTGTATATTTATATGAATTAGTTGAATCATTTATAGTGATTGTGAAAGATTTGGTTCATTATTAATTCTGTTCTGCTTATGGGTTATGTACCTCATACATGTTATTATATTGGAAAGGATCAGATCATAATATATCTTTGTATAGAATTCTCTAGTTCTTTTCAATAATTAGAGTGTTTGTCCATTAATAGAAAATATTTAGAGACAACCCCTCCCCTTAAATTGGTGGATTCTCTTTAACTCCTAGAAAATTTATAGTTCTATATGATTCCACCTAGGTGGAAAGAGCCCAATATATTGGATGTCAAGGAAGGAATGGTTCCTTTTTGGATATAATCATCCATGTACTATGAACCAAACTAGTGGTAGGGCTCAAGATCATTCATAGTATAGGAAGTAGCATGTGGTGGAGTAGGTTTCTATAGAATCGGATGTTGGACTGAAGAATTGGTGGGATAGTTCCTTATTGATTAATATATGTCTCTTTATTTGATAAAATTTCCTCTTACACATTTATATATTCCATTATTATTGAATTATTAAACCAATTTTTGTAATTTTTCCTTATGTGATGAAAATATCTACTCCTCTTAGATTTACGTGGTTCTCATCTTTTGAAGCCCTTCATGTGTTGTCTCTATAACTTAGGTGGAGATATCATGGGACATATATACCCAAGAGATATATCTTTTCATATAATTCTTGATATGCATTGCATGAATTATTATGAATATTATATTTATTATTACCATCTACTGGTGAGTTTTGAAAAACCCAATGGAAGAATTAATTTGTTTCAAGGGGAATTAGAGCCACATTCCTGTTTGGCCGAAACATAACTTCCCATGGATAATAGACTCATATAATATATTTTATCTCTTATGGTAGAGCCTGATAAATTTTCAATTAGAAGAGAGTAACCTCTAATGGTTATAGAGTCACCAAGGGTATTTTTAGAAAACCATTTAATGTTTCCCCAAAATCAATATGTCCAATTTTCTATTAATTTTGATCCCAAGGAAAAAACCAATTAATTTTACTTATTATCATATAGACCCACTAAATTTATATAATTGAATATATAGTTTATTGAATTTTAACCCGTGTGAATCATTTATCTGATTATATCACCTTGGTACACTATATTTCTCTTTCATATAAAATGAAATGGGACTCTTTTCATCTTCATTATTTATAGAAAGTTGATTCAGGTGAAAATCAATAATAAATACCACTTTACTTTTATTTATGAATTGTCTAATTAATTATAGGACACATGGTTTTCGAATATTAGCCACATGTCAAGGTATTAATAACTCAGGGTAATGGAATCTAGTATTCCTCTTACTAAATTTAGAATTCAATAAGGTTGCTATGAATATCTGGTGATGTTAATTGGTTTAACCAATTATTATGTGATTTTTATGGTTCTTAATAAGAAGATATCTTTTAATTATATTTACTCCTTTTCCATGGTATTCATAGATGATATTTATTTATACAATAATAAAATTGGATAAAGAGAATCACTTAAGGCCTGTTTTTGTAACTCTATATGATCATAATATTTAAGATAACTAATGAAATTTAGCATCTTGATCATGTAATTTATGTTTTTGGTATATGTATTGTTCGAACAAACTAAATCAATTTATCCTAAAATTTTAAAAGATTTTATATCTTCGTATGATATAAATAATATCATTGAGATAAGTAGTTCTCAGTTTACGTGAGCTATTACAGTCAATTTTTTAATGGTTTGTCTGAGAATGTATCTCCTTTAACTACTCTCTCTATGAAAGGAGTGAAGTTTTCGTGGAGCTTGGAATGTAAAATATCTCTTGTTGATTTGAATCAATGATTGAAATTATCCTTTATTATGATTTCTTCTGGACATTGGTTAGGTTTGTGACATATATTTGGATTCATCAGGTATAGGTTTTAGTTGAATTATTATGTATATTGATCATATGGGGTATTATAGATCTCGTTATCTCAAACAATAGAAATTCATGTTAATAAATATTTTTAGCACTACTATTTAATTAGAAATTAATGGGGTATTCTTATAATAAATTATTAAAATATATATTTTCTCAGAAATATTTAAAACTCAAATAGTGTTGATCGTTAAAAAATCTTCAATCATATGATTTTTAACTTTTCAATAAACCAATAATAGTAAATGTTGTTACAGATGATCTTAGTAGTTTTCTTTTATACCAAGCATTGATGGAACTAGTGAATAATGAAATCTCATGAGAAACATTTCCCATATAAAATTATAGGTGAAATAATAGATAAAAATTTGTTTCTTAATATTATTCAGTTGACACAATGTCTTATTTATATTTTTAACTACAAACAATCATGATATATGGAGTCATAGAGTATCATGTGAATCATTAATTGTTATTATAAAACAAATGAATTGTACCTATCTCTTTAGAATGTTTTATTCATAAAAAATATATTTGTAATTTAATTATATTTAAGTAAAATGGAAATGAATGATATCCACCACTCTCAATGGGATACCCATCCTAGATCCCACATGTTTTACTATGAATTTTGGAGGGAATATTGGTGGATTGGGATCAAATATGACATAAATGTTTTTGTTTCATAGTTATATACATGTCAGCATGTTAAAGATAGACATTTCTAAAAAATTTATTTTGTTTAAATGATTATTATTATCTGTTAAAAATGGGAAACTATACCATGGATTTCATTATCGGGTTATCGTATACCCCTTTATATAAAAATTATATTTGTGTCATAATTAATCTGTTTAATAAGTGATGTCAATTTATTATGCTCATGGATAGCAATAAGGTGGAGAATCTTGGGAATCATTTTGTGTTAGAGAACATTATATTAAACAGTTCCCCTCATACTATCATTTCTAATAGGTATCCCAAATTTACAACCTATTCCTTTATATGCCTTTTAGAGGTGATTAGGTCCTTGATGAAGATGAGAAAATGTTATCATCCATAAACAGATGTGTAGACAATGTAGACATACCTAATATTGGAAAACATGTTACATCATTGCATCCAAACTTTTGGCATCTTCTAGGATGTTCCCATATATCATTTCAGTAAGTATAAAGTAAAATATATCAATATTCTATAATAAGGGAATATTTTAAGGTATTATATGTTTGACCATGAATTTCTCTTCTAAGATGTATAATGGTGTCTTAGAGGTACCATAAATATTACACAAATATTAATTTCTTCCACATGGGTTTTGGGTTAGTTAATAGGTGTTCTTAAATGTATGACCTCAATTAGGTAACTAAGAAAACAAAGAAATGGAAATTCACTCTGAGGTTTGTGTTCCCCTTAGATCTCACTAAAATGGTAATTATGACTTATTATCAATTTAAATTCTGTCCTTTAGTTGAAATAAATTCATAATGTTTTTCGTGTCTCCAAGATAATTAAATATTATCCCAATCTATCTTAGTTGTCGAACTATGAAGAGATTTAATTGGAGTTGGATGTTTCAATGAATGAGTAATTAATTGATATTTTAGAATCATGGGATAAGGTTTTACATGGAAAATATATTCATTTGGTCCAAGTGTAATGATATCAAGCTAGTTATTCTCAATATATATGGGATAAATAATAATTTATGAGGGATTAGTGGCCTCAACACAATTTTTTTCATCAATCTTTGAATTGTATTTTTGGGGGAAGAAAATGATATAAGTTGGAGTTCGTTCCTGATAAAAAACTTATATATAATATATGGTTAATTTTATTCATTTGTTTAATATTTATAAAATATTTAATCACATAATGATTTTTATTCTTCATGGCATAGTATGTTATAATGTCCAAAGCGTACTTGTTGCACTAAATTGTCAATATAGATACCATTATGATGTGAACATAGAAGTTCCATGATAGTGTTATTAAAAATATATCCATGTCTAGATGATATAATTTTATGAGACACAAATGATATAGGATATCAGGGGAGGATAATTATAGAAATTTTATATACATTCTCATTGTATACACCCTTAGAAATATCTAGTTCATGAGATTATAAGAATAAGACTATCAATTTTGAAATCAAATTTATATTTGGAATTGGATGTTACTATTTACACATGAGTGTAATGATCCTTACACATTATGATTATTATATATAATATTAATAAGATTAAAAATGTGAAGATTTCTTTAAAACTATGACTACAAATTCTCGTAGTGAAATAAGATACTTTGGGTGTGTCATGAGTGACATTGTATTAATGACTACTGATAGAAAGTATTCAACCCTTCTATTATTTTACAAAAGAGGATATCTTAGGCCTTTTTATCGAAATTAATCTATGTGATTACATCCATTTAAAATTTATTTTTTTTAAAAACCCGATTTGTAGAAAAATAAAGAAAAATACATTGATCATATAGGTTGATGACACAAGAATTATACCTGTATTATTAGAGATATTGAGATAAATGGGTTATATTTAACTATTTTAGTTACCATGATATCACATGTTATTACTATATTAATGTACTTATCTATGGGATCCTTGGAATATATCTAGACTCTAACATTTAACTTTAGAAAATATTTTTTTAATACCACTAATAATGGGGATAGTACGATCCAACACTATGATTATTCAAAACCTCTATTCAATTCAGTAATAATGCAACATGTTGGATAAATATTATTCACATATATGTTTAAAAAATTATTAATCATGGTTTGATCTAAAATATTCAATCCACAATTACACAAGAGAATATATATTCCTGTTAAATACTTAATAAATATTTATTCTATTTATAATTATATATTTAATTACAATAAAATAAAATAATTATTTAGTCTTGTTTATTCACAATGTGAAAAAATATTTTTTTTATTTAGCTATGTGAATATTTAATATTTATTTATTCACTTGTTTATATTGAAATAATATTTATATATCTATTGGAAAATAATATATTGATATGTATTTAATTAAATAAAAATTTATTAATTAAGGACCAGAATTTATTGAGGAGGATTTGCAGACTAGGATTAATGATTTAGTGAGAAATATAATATTTAAAATTATTTTAATAAATTTTAATTTATTCATTCATTAAAGTGTATATTTATTTTATATAAATTCTTATTCTATGTTAAGTAAATGATTATACTAATATTATTATTTAAACATGGGGTTCACCGAGATTAATGAAAATAGCAAGGGCCCATGAGATTTTTTTCTAACCTTATAAATATATATAGTTAGTTATGACATATTTTGTAAGAACAATATCCATATTCATTCATTGTTCCCAGTGATTTCTAGAGAGAATTGTCTCAATCCCTAGAGAGAGACCACCCTAGAAAGCGCTAATAAAAATGGAGAAATTCTCCTCCTCCACTAGAGAAAATTCCTTATCCAATAAAGGATTCTGTTCTCTCAAACATTGATCATTGGATAAGATACATTAATTTATGCTAGCACCCATAGAATTGTAAAACATTGATCAATGGTTTCAGTAGAATGTGGGGATCATTACTGGATGGAATCTACACTTGATTCCTCTAACGCAATGTTGGTATGAAAAGAGTGGTCTACCAATTTTTTGACAAATAAATAATTATATAAAAGATAATTATTTTATTAAATAAATTAATTATAAATTATAAATGAAAAGGAATTATCTTTTTTTGTTTCTGAAAATTAATTGTTACCTACTTCATTGTAAAAATTAAAAGATGATGATTGAATAATTTTTGGGTTCTAGGGCCCAACAACTTCTGATGAACCCTGAAACATTCAATATTTAATGTAGAATTATCATACCTATAATGTTATTTTCATGTATGTGAATCATTTTTACTGATAATTCAAGGTTTTTTTTGGTCTTTACCTTTTAAATTTGGATAAAATTTGGAATTACTCATTATGAAATGGATTGAGAATAATTTTTCAAAACCATCTGGTTGAACTATACAAACCCTAAAACACATTTATAGATTTCTATTTGGTTTCGTCAAATATTTCAAAATCAATTGTATAATTAATGTGTTTACATATCGATCCCCATTATTAGTGTATAGTTTGGTAACATTCATAACCAAATAATGGAGACTAACCATGTTCAATAAAAATGTTTTTTTTCACTTTTCCCATGGCCATTTTGACTCACCTAATCCCTTTTAATTCCTATTTGACCTCTCTAAAGGATTGGGACTTGATCCATTATCTCTCTTAAACCAATAATTATTTTGGTTGGTTTTTGAAATTATTCATCATGGAACATCCTAGTATATATTTTTCCCTCCCTTCATTTTTTTATTTGTTTTATACCTCTTTTTTTACATCCTTGACTAGATATATGGATGGATAGGGTTTTATCTACAATAAAATTATTGATGATAATTTTTCTATTTATGTGTTTAAAATTTTGTAAATACCTTTTTTCCTCCTCACTTAGTGGATTCATGAAATTGTAATATCATTTCATCTGATTAATGTTTCTGGTTTAATGAGTTTAATATATTTTAGAAACCATATGTTCATTCTATTTTTTCAAAATATTTACATATTTTTTATGGAATTTTTTACCAGGAATTTAGAACCGATATATTTGATATAATATTTTTAAAAATTTTCCATTCAATTTTGGTATGAAAGGTGATAAAAAAATAAATTTTCCAAATGAAATTGATTTATACCCTGTATCTATTTGATAATACGCCCCTTTGAATGAAAATTGTTTTTATCATACAATTATAATTCTTTAAAATGTTTCAATCACATGGAAACATAGGATTCTTATGTTGAAACCCATGATGAGTGCTGTTTGAATTTGAAAAACTCAAACTAGTCATATATTACTACAATAAAAAACTAAATCTTCCTATGACTTGGATTATATGTTCATGGGACAATTGTATGATTTTCCCCATGTAACTATGAATGAGGATATATCACCCTATTGGCCCACACCATATTTAATATTATTGGTTTGGAAAATAAGAATAGGTGAGGATCTTACAAAATCTTTTCCTTAGTTAGATTATGGAATCTGTCATGGTGGTTGTTTAAATTTTTTGTTCTCGTGGAATATAATTTTATGCTTAAATTATTATAATGATTATTATGAGTCAATTTTAATTTTAATGTAAAATGTTTATTTTCATATGGTTTATTTTTAAACTAGAATGTTTTGATTATGTAAAATATATTTATCATTAAACACTTTGTGGGATCTTGGTGATCTTGTTATTCTTACACCCAACATACACCATAAGGGGTATTTTTATCGTGTATTTATTGATACATGTACCTGAAATTCAATACCTAGAGGAAGTTGATATTCATATTAGTTGATATGGGGTTCGTGATGGTGACAGAGTGGGGGTGAGACTGCAAGTCACATGGATAATGGATGTTGTCTTTTGGGTTGTTATAATTTTTTTATTTATTATAAACATATAACTTGTAGTACCATTTTGGATTCCCATTATTTTACCTTTTTTTAATATGTTTTTTGACTCCCTTTTGGTTACTTATGGATAATTATTTCACTGCATTTATTTTAATGGTTTTGTTTTGAGATTTAATTAATAATTATGTCTTGTTATGGGTTTTGTTACGTTTTATTTATTTTGATATAAGACCCAAAGACTTATGGAGAGTTCATGACTTATTTTTTAATCCATGTTGTAAATAGTTCTTTATTATATAGAAATAGTTCAAAATGATTGTTTTATGAGGCATAGGAACTAGTTTCCTGCTCATAGGGATAATCAATATCATTAATTCCTTACCAGACCTGTTTGAGTACCGAAATCTAGGTAAACCAATTTTGATCATCGAATTATGCAGAGAATATGACCATGTGAGGATTTTATTAGGTTTATAATATAATCCTATTTTGTATTGTATTATGTTAATTAGGTAATAGAAACATTATAAGGTTATAATGTTTCCCTTTGACCTTGAACAATGAACCAAATCATATAATAATAATTTATAGAGAATATTATTGAATTTCACAATGGTATAATAGGTTTTATACATTAAAAATATTGTCATATTTATGTTATAATGTTTCTTAAACTGATTAATTTTTATTTTTTGTATAAGGAAAATTGCTAAGTTGAAAAGTGTATTTATATTTCTTTACGGATAGTTTATTAATTGACTTATAGTTATTTTGATTGTTCATTTTGACCATAGAGAAATGGTAGAAGAGTAATGAGAGACACCATGGATTGTTTTTCAATATATTGATCCAATAACTACTGATTTGAGTAGAGTAAATTTGTTCGAGTTTAAGTGGTAATATTTTATAAATAACCTTGGTTTAGTCTTATAACAAGTTAAATTGTTTTGGATTATAAAGAAAAATATAACCATTTCATTTTATTTTTTAGTTTTATGAGAATCATATAATGTTTGAGGTGAGTTTACTATATGAAGAATCTTGATAATGGTGGGATATTTTCCATATTGACCATAATATTCACATTATACAATGTAGTTGTTAGAGAGAATTTCATAGAAATTTTTTTATTAAGAACATTTTGAGATGAATAATAGTTGGAGTATTTAACCATTCAATAGGGAAGTTCCATTTTCAGGAAAATATATTGTGATTTAAGAATTTTATTCATCAATATTTATAATTCCTTTTAGAATAAAAGTTTACAACTAATCATTTTATTATTTTTTATAATAAAACATTTATCCTTTTCTTAATCCATTCACCATGAGGAATTACACGGTGGTAATAATGAATTATAAATTATTCAAAAAGGTTACTCAATAAATTATTTTTATTATTAGGGGAGTTAATTATTCATTACACTTAATTGAGCTATATGTATGTGTTATCATTTCCCTAGAAAACAAAGTTTATTATAGACTCATAGATACCAATATTCATCTTAACCTTATTTTTTAAGAGAGGGTAGTTTCTAACCGTCAAGTATGAATCAATATGTTATATGTTATCTATATAAAGATAAATAAAACTTTTTATTCTTTTGAAATTTTTATCTCTTTAGTTACCAGGGATTTTTAAGTTGTATTGCGGTTGATGGACTAACCAGCAATTTTAAATTTTCACAATAGTAATAGTGTTCACTACATTTCCAATAAAAGTAACACCACATACCATATGGAAAACTAAAAAGGTATGTTATTAGAATACGTCAACTGAGGGATATTTTATATCTATATAAACTTGATTTTAACCTAAGTGGGGAGGTGGTTGAAAAAATGACATCAATTCATTGGAGTGTGATATGAAAATTTTCATTCAACATAGATGGGTGAGGTTGAAGGATTAGAGGTTTAAAAGGTATAATATATGTATTTTAAAAATTAGTTTCAAGGATTTTTAAAAATTATTATTCTTATTCATTTATTAATTTATTTATTTTAATATTATAGAATATATTAAAAAGAAATAAAAAACACATGGTATTATCTAATATTTTAAAAGGTAGGTATAAAGTCATTTTGATATAACTATATGATAATTTTAGTTATCATGTGACTTATTCTTTTAAAAAATATCTCCAAAATTTTTTATTAATAGTATTATTAAATTTGAGTATGATTAAACTGTAATTATCAAAGAATAATGTATTTTATCATTATTGTTAATTATGAATTATTGTTTAGGAAGTGTGACCAATAGATTCATCCTCAACATTTTTATTCATAGATCATTTCATCGTTGTTTAATAGTCAAATTACTTCACTAATGATGAATTTTTTCAAGAACCTCATCGAGATATGATTAATTTTTCCAATGTCTATTATGAGGTGGTTCTTAGTTTAACATCACACCCTGAGATTTAGTTTTTCATAGAATGATATCTAGGTCGTTCTACTTTCTCTATGTCACCATATCAACTGGAACCTCAACATATTCTGGATTTTCCTATTTAGATTAATGGTGTGTGAAAGGGTTGATTCATTCAACATTTTACATTTCTCTGGTGTGATCTAGGAATTGTTTACAAGAACTATGATGTTAATTTGAGGTTACACATTTACTCAATAAGTGTAAACCAAATAAATATGTAGAAAAAATATCATCTTCCTTAGATTAATTATTTATTTTAACACCTAATAGGTTTTAAATTATTCTCAAATATTTAATAATATTTATGGTATAATTAAATAAAGGTGTTGTATGATGATGCTCTAAATAAAGTGTTTTGTTTTTTATCATTATTTTAGGTTCGTACCGATTATCTAAGGTGATATTGATTCACTTGTTTTTTATATTGATTCACTATTTTTTATGATGTTACATGTTCATTTTTAGTTTTTTGGGAGATTTTTAAATTCAAATTATTATAAGCTGTTACATTATATATTTTTAGTAAGTGGTTTAAACTGTTTGAGAACATGATGAATAGAGTTACTACTAGATTATGATTTTGAGATCACATGTACCTATATAAAAGGTAGTCTGGTAGTTGATGAACTAACCAAAAAAATTAGAAAGATTTTACTTGAGAAGATTTTGGTGAGTAGAATGTAATGTAATATATTAATACTAATTAAACATGGAAAAGAATGGAAGTTGAGTTTTTTATGAATGATAATGGTTAATTCTTTCTTCGTAAAACAAGTAGTTGAGTCCAAACTGGGAGATATTGAGACAAATATGTGTATAGATCATGTTATCAATGGTGTACCCACAAAGAGTTTATAAAAGACAAATTTCCATATAATTTTATTAAAACACAACTATATTTTCATGTGATAATATGATAAGAGGTTCTATGGTAGTTTTATATGATGTGTGTTTTCTTACATCTGTGAATAATAAAGATGTATCATTCCTTTAAGGAACAATTTTTTTCCATGTATAAAATCGACTATGGTAGATTTTGTAGACTAATTAAAAAAACTATAAGATATTAATGGTATATTATTAGGTTCTATAATATTTATTACATAATTTATACATTAATTTGTTGAATTGGATGGGTATTTTGATGGATTTTATGAGAATATTACCACATGAATTGAGACACCATGAGGTTTTATAGGATACTATTAATTAGTTAAGTATGATTCTAAAATATGATGAAACACAATTATTTTAAAAATTAAATGAAATAAACAATGAAAAATAAAATATTCTACAAGATTCCTAAATTATTTTAAAATGAAAATAAATAAATAAATAATGTATATACCATTTCTATAATAAATTTAAATCGCCAAGCATCTTCCACGTAAGATTGATATGGATTAGTAAGAACATGGAAGTGGACTCCTTCCCCAATGGGTATCCATAGGGTGAGAAAATATAGAAATGAAAGGTAGGGATCCTCTCATCCACATAATGTACTTGAACATTAATTTCTATGGATAGAGGTATAGAGATAGAGGATATGGTATTTGGATTTTATAAATATTTAATCATGAATACAGTGTATGAATTCCACATAAATAAAAAAACCTGATCATATTTATATATCAAACAAAGGACCCAACTTTCACTCCAAATGGTTTCCAAATTTTCTAATATAATTTTCATGTTTCCTATGTTATTCATAAAACTAGAATGATATATTATTAATTGGATTAGTTATTTCTTATTTAAATAGTTTATTTAGTCATTCCAGCTCTTTAAATTGTAATTTTATGATGATCAATACATAAATGGTAGATTACGTAAGAGATATATTTTAAATTATAAATTATCATTTAACACATAAAAAATATATGATATATTGATATTCATCATGACATGAATTACCCTAACACAAGATTTTATGGGATTAAAACTAAGATTTCAATTTTTGAACATTATTATATATTTTAAAAAATATATCCATCTATTAATAATATATTTTTTCTAAAAAATAGGAAAAATATTAAGGTGATCAAATAGGGGTTCAAATTAGTATAGAACAAGTGTGTCACAGAACAACACTTTTACAATCAGGGGTATTCCTAGTATATAAAACAACATGGTGCCTTATATAGTTATCCTATAATATTTATATTCTTCAACTATATTCCCTTCTCACCAAGTGTAATGCACTGACCCAGATCACTCGAACCAAAATTGGGAGAGGATTCCACATAACAATAAGCCTGAAATCCCAAAACCTAGATGCTACTAACCAATGATAAGGGCCTAAACTTATAATGGGGAGACTATTCCCTCAAAAACATAGATAGATATTCTCACCTAGATCTACTGAAATTTTGGAATGACTAATCCATTTATCATATATTCAAAATATATATATATATATAATACAGGGGTCCTAAAGGTACCATGAAATCTTGATTTATAATTAGTTATTAAATAAATAACATCAATATTAAATTAATAGATTAAACTTCATAATAATTAAAAATAAGTCAATAAATAGATGAAAATATAGTAGGCAGTCAGATATTCTAAAATTCATCCGTCAATACTGATCATCCACCTGTATTATCACATTTACAAATAAATGAAATATATGAAAACACTGAGGATATAATACCATCCCCAAGATTTACAACATCCCAATCACTAATCCTATCCAAGATACTTATTGAATGATCCAATCTAGTTCTTGTCACGGCCCATCCTCGGGGCCCATGCTGTGACTACCCCAAGCCTGCCTTCCATAGGTCAGGGGCTGACGACTAGCACCAAAGGCGTGAATCCCAATAAAAGGGAAGTAATTTTCTTTTTATAAGTAAACAAACACATTAGAGAACACAAGTTGAAGTAAACACTATGTAATCTGAGTACAAAAGTAAGTGCTGAAAAGTAAATGGGCCAGAAAACAAACCCAACTGAAAGTAAAGTACAACTGAAAAAGAAATTACAATAGCTGAAAAGTAAAAAAGCAACCACTAAGTCGTCCTCTGAAATTCCCACCTAAAGGGTGGGTACGGATAGTCTCATCGGCTCCTCGGGTCCGGCTATACGCTCTGATTACGTCCTAACAATTGGTCCACCTACAAGTACCGTCCTGCTCCACAACACTCCACATCGATCAAAGTTGTCAGTCGTTTGAATCCAACACAACGTAGTGCGGGCATAGCCCGTGCAGGTGTGAGTATACGATACTCAGTAGGGATGCCGAGACTCCTAAAGGTCTCCTAGAATCCAAAAAGGAATAATAAAACCACATAGTATCAACCAAATCTACTTATGTCTATTCCCATACATATACCTAAGTCATCAATTCCAATTCAGCTCAAACTCACGAGCCCAAGTACAACCCAGTCCACACAGGAAAGTACAACCTAGTACACACCAAAAATTAAGTCAATCATATCGATGATAACAATTGAAATTCAAGACTCAGCTCACATAGGTATAATTCTCATGAAGAGGGGTGGAGATGATTGGATGTAGCCTCTGAATCATCTCCTCAACCGAACCCACGTAGGATTCTAATATAGAATTCGTCGATTCTGAACCCATGTAGGATCTAAGTACAGAAGCCATCACTGCCGAACCCACGTATGATCCAAGTACAGTCATCATCGCTGCCAATCGCATGGAGGATCCATGAATAGTCATCCTCACTGCCGAACCCACAGAGGATCCCAGTACAGTTTTCATCGTCTTCGAACCCACGGAGGATCCCATCACAGTAGTCGTCGCAGTCGCAGCCAGCTCTAGGGTTTCCACACACAACGTACTCGATTCTGGGAGGGTTCGCTCCTCGAGTAAATGCGTCGATAGGTCAACTATCACAATGTCTATATTTGATGTATCCCGATGTTCTATCTCTTCAAAATGAACTCAACTCAATAGACGTCGCGTCAATCAGACGCCCGGTCTGAGAGATATAGGCTTTTCCATCCCAGGGGCTCGGTTAGAAATTTGCTCGTTTCTAAACTGACTGATATCCAAAATCATCTAAAACTCACATAGAGTATCGCAAAAGGACCATCTCATCGAAAGAGTCCTAGTGCCGTAGATAGCGCGTCGATCGGACATGTGGTCTTTAAGATAACCTCATTTAAGTGATTAACGGGCCCGACCCATTTAGCCTAGTGGGCCGACGGGTCGGGTTGACCTCGTTTGATGGGTCCGAACCAGCAGGGGTGTAGGACTGGTCTGAAGGGAATACTGAAGTCGGCCCGACGGGACGCGTCTTAGCCAGAAGTGGCGCAGCCCAGCCCGGCGGGGCGCGGCCCGGCTTGGCGTGCGGCCTGGTTGGCTCGGTCGGCTGGCCGAGCGGCTCGGTTGAAGCCAAGCGCGTTCCAAATGGGGGGTGCCACCACCCCCAACCTGGTTTTCCACCCCGGCATTTCCATGTGGCACCGCCCTTCCCCAAAAACTGACCAGCTTGATGGGCCGGTCTTCTGCACATGCGGCCCGCATGGGCGGGCCGCCGGTCCTCCAGCGCATCGCCCTCCTGGAATCGCGGTCCAGCACCGCCCGGCTGGCCGACGGGCCTGACGGTCCTCTAAGGCGGTGCCCTACTGGCGACGCGGCTCCACTTCTCCCGGTCGGCCGATGGGCTGGCGGGTTCTTCCGCCGAAGAGGCCCGCGTTTCGGGCCCCCGTTCGTTCCGTTCGTTCTGCACAACCAGCATGATGGCGCTGGTTCCCTTCGTCACGATCCCGACATGGCACGACGGCTCTGTGTTTTTCCTCCACCTCAGGTTTCCAATTCCAAAGGAATAAAGTTACAATGGAGGGTTTTTGGGCCGTATTCATCTGGCCCACACCCTCTGCGTTAGATGGTATCACATGGCCAAAAATGAACAAGGTTCACGAAACACAACAAACAATTTTATTCTCAAGAAAATTGAATCAACACACCCTACCTCAACAAATGATAATGACTGTTGTCATTGCAGGATGAGGGTTCGTAGACGTCGACGGAGAGCATCCGAGGAGGAAGTCGTGTCTCCCCTTTTTGTCATGGAGAGAAGAATGAAAGGTGTGATGTCGTTGGTGATTTCCCACATCAGTGTCTCCTCCCTTTTCCTGGAGGAAGAAGAGGACGGAGAAACCAGGGTCACTGAGTCGATGTTCTTCGTCGAAGAGTTGACGTTCTTCATTGAGGATGAAGTTCTTTAAATAAAACTAGAGCTCTCTCCCCAAAATCTCAACACAACATGCCAACCCAAAAAATAAAATAAAGCTTCCCTTATTTTATTAAATCATTCCATGCATTCAAATTTACAAAATTCAAACACTTAATTAATTAATGAAGAGTTTCAATTATTTAATTAATGTGTGTGTTGGCATGCAATAAAGAGGGGGAGAGGGAGAGATTCTTAATTAAACGGAGTTAACAAGTTTTAAAGGGGGTTTTTATGAGAGTTCTGGAAATGTGATTGGTTGGGGATCGTGTGGGCCCTACCTCACATTTATCCTCACATGGGTAGTTAGGATGTTAGTGGGTCCCACCCTAACTTCCCCATGAATGTTATAACCACTTAAGATATAAAAATAAAATTTTTCCACACTTTTATTCACCTCTCAATTAATCAACAAAAATTAACTTCTTCTCCCATGAAAATTCATCTTCAGTAAAGGTCCTCTTAAGCAATTATCGGTGCTGCGATTTCACCGGTACCCTCAGATTTCAATTCCGAGCACCGGTTAAAAAGATATAAAATCCCACTCATTCATTTACTTAACATACCCGAGCTAAACATCAGAAATTGATTCCATGCACACCAGGCCTCGAAATCAAGTGTCGTTAGAATCCATAGACTCGTAAAATTACAAAGTATTTATGAAAAAGTTTTCCTTTAAATTTTTGGGTCTTTATATTACTCCCACCATAGGGATTTACATCCTCGTAAAGATATATCATAAACTAGGAAAACAAATGGGGGTACTGTGCACGCATCTGAGCCTCCCGCTCCCATGTTCTCTCCTGGAGGATCTCCTCTTGCCAACGAATGTGCACAAGAGGAATCGAACGTCCACGTAGGACCCACTCCTGTCAATCCTCGATCTCCACCTGGACCTCCGCAAAATTCACCCCATCATTGATGTCCAGCTCACCGTGATCAATTTTGTGCATTGGGTCATGCACGTATCTCCTCAGCTGAGATATGTGGAAAACGTCGTGCACTCGGTGTAACTAAGGTAGAAGAGACAAGCGGTAAGCCACCTCGCCTACCTTGCTGATGACCTGGAATGTTCTGATTAAGCACGGAAATAACTTTCCACCCCAGCCAAATCTCCGTAATCCACATCGAGGTGAGACCTGTAAGAAAACATGGCCACCATCCTCAAACTCTACTGGTATTCGCCTCCTTTCAGCATAAAACTTATGTCTGCTCTGTTCCGTCCTCTTCCTCTCCAGGATGATCTGCACCTTCTCCGTCATAGCCTGGACCATGTCTGGTCCTACGAGTGATGACTCCCCAGGGCCAGTCTAGCACAGAGGTGATCTACATGGTCGACTGTACAATTCCTCGTATGGTTCCATCCTGATGGTGGAGTGCTAGTTGTTGTTGTATGCAAACTCCACCAAGGGTAGGTGATCCTCCCAGGTGTGACCAAATTCAAGGACGCATAGACAGAGCATATCCTCGAGTGTCTGTATGGTCCTCTCCGTCTGACCATACCTATGAGGATGAAAGGTGGTGCTCAAGCGTAGCTGTGTCCCAAAAACCTCCTGCAACCCATTCCAAAACCGGTAAGTAAAACAAGCATCTTGATCAGAGATGATAGACGATGGCACACCATGATGCCGTACAATCTCCTGAACGTAGAGGCATCCCAAGATCTCCACTGATCCTTTCTCTCTAATAGGTAGGAGGTGGGCTAACTTGGTGACTCAGTCGACAATCACCCAGATGGAGTCGCGTCCTATGGAAGTATGTGGAAGCCCTATCACGAGATCCATGGATATCCCGTCCCACTTCCACTCCGGGACCTCTCGGGGCTGTACCAAACCTGCTGGAACCTGGTGCCCCGCCTTCACCTGCTGGAAGGTGAGACATCATGAAACGAACTCAGCCACAGCCTTCTTCATACCCGGTCACTAGTGCTGTCGTCTGAGATTCTGGTACATTTTCGCTACTCCTGGATGTACCGCCAATGAGGGTGTGTGAAACTCTATCAGCAACTCCTCCTGTAATGAAACTGGTACCATGGTATGTCCCCTGAAGAGGATGACATGCTCTACTCCTTCAAAAAAATCCATCAGGTGCCTGCCCTGTAGAAATCTGAGCACGTCACGTCTCACAGTCAATGTCCCCACGTTGTGCCTCTCTGACTAGCTGTAGTAGTGGAGGAGTGACTGTGAGCGACTGTAGAAAGGCTGCTCCATCTCTATCCACAATGGATATCTGCAACATGGCTAGACTCTCCATCGCCTCTCCAAGTAGCTGAATGCCTGATCTCCTACTTAGATCATCACCTACTACATTCCCCTTTCTAGGATTATAGACTATCTAAAAGTCATATTCCTGGAGGAACTCGAGCCATCGCCGCTATCTCATGTTCATTTCCTTCTATGAGAAGATGTACCTGAGACTCTGGTGGTCAAAATATACTGTAAAGCACTCACCAATCGGATAGTGTCGCCACATCTTCAAGGCGAAGACCACTGCTGCTAACTCCAGGTCATGGGTAGCATAGTTCTGCTCATGCTGCCTCAACTGTTGTGAACCATAGGTGATCACTGCCCGATCCTACATCAGGACACACCTGAGTCTGGTCCCTGATACATCGTAGTAAACTAAGTACCTTATTCCCTCCTTCGGTTGCCTCAAGATGGATGCATTGGTCAATCTCTTCCTCAGCACCTGGAATCCTTGCTGACATCTATCTAACCACACAAAGGGTTTCACCTTCTTTTTCAAAGCTGAAAGTGGTGCTACAACTCTGGAGAAGTCTGGCACAAATCTCTAATAGTACCCATCCAGATATAGGAAACTCCACACCTCCATCATGCTCCTGGGTGGCTCACAAACAAGTACTTCCTCGATCTTCGCAGGATCCATAGTAACTCCCACCTCATTGATGACATGCCCTAACAAGTTGACCTCTCGAATCTATAACTGACACTTTGAGTGCTTACCATAAAGATGGTGCTCTCGGATTGTGTCCAGTAAAACTCGCAAGTGGTAGGCGTTCTCCTCCTCAGTAGTCGTGTAAATCAGTATGTTGTTGATGAAGACTACGACAAATCGATTGAGGTAAGGATGGAAGATCATGCTCATGAGACTCATGAACATTGTTGGAGCATTGGTTACGCCGAAAGGAATATCCAAGAACTCATTGTGGACATACCGACACCTGAAGGTCATATTCTGCACATCCTTGTCTTGAACACTGAGCTGATGATAGCCTGACCTGAGGTCTATCTTTTAGAACCATCATGCTCCCTTGAGCTGATCAAAGAGGTTGTCAATCCTCAGAAGTGGATACTTGTTCTTCACAGTCATCTGGTTCAAGCGACGGTAGTCGACACACAGTCGTAAGCTCCCATCCGCCTTCATAGAGAATAAAATCGTAGAATCCTAGTGTAGAGACCCGAAGCTTATCGTATATGGACATTACATTACTTTTGCGGAATACTTAGTACATAACAAAAACACACACACAAGGATCGTAATAGTATAGTGTCTTTGGAAACTCGGAACGTAATCTTCTAAACGTGGTGAAAGATCTTCAATATATCCCATAAAGATCTTCCCCTTTTTTTACCTAAAACCTTTCTTTATATCCTGGGGAAAAGAAAACATAAAAGGGTGAGCTCAAATGCTCAGTAAGGGTAAAAAAAAGAAATATCAATCACATCATATACATAAGAACATAGCTTTTGGAAATCTTAACCTGCAAAAGAGCTCATAATATCATAACATGGGATAAATCATAGAAGTGAAAATGAAATCATAACTTAAAACATTACACATTGTGGCATACACACATAATCATAGAGAATCATTTCTTGTTAGTCAAGACTCATTGCCAAGACTATCTTAGTGGACAAAGTCCCTTTCTGAATCGAGTAATCCTCGTTTCAGTCCTGTTTCACTCAACCGGTATAACCTACCATTCCAGCCATGTCTATCTCATGAGATATAAAATCTTTACCCAATGCATTGGAGGGAGATATAGGTCCCACCCATCTCTTAATGAATCCTTTCTTATGTGTGCCACAAAATCATAAATCATACATCATTGCATAACCCATGTAATAAAAATGGGATTCTTAAACAACATGACATCATAAAACCATTCATATAAGATAAAGGAATTCATAAAAATAATTCCATCACAACATAGTCAAATCAATGTAAAAATATGGATAGAAACAGAACCCTTTATTATCTTATATGGAAAATAATTTTGATAAAACACTTGAATTGAATTCTTGAGGAAAATATCCTTTCTTCTTAAAAATCAATTTCTTTTCACAAAACAACATGCAATTTTAAAAGAAAGAGATTTTATTGAAAATAGTCATGAAATCTTTTAGAGGAAGCTTCATGAAGATAAGGCTTTATAAAACAGTATAAATCCGTTCGTGCCGTATAAGTTAAAAAAAACATTCTTCTCGTACTTTTGTCGGAAAAGTCAAAAAGTACCTCGTATGAAAAAAGCGACAAAAGATTCCTTTCATATTCTTTACTAAAAACTCACCGAATAGTAAAATTGGATTTAAACTATTGTAAGTGGATGGAAACAATATTACATATTGAAGGAACATGGACGTGGATGATAAAATACACCCCAGTAAATACTTACGAATAAACAATCTCGGATAAAAATGAGATTGTGATATTTCCCTTACCTTAGGTCCAATTTGCTTTGTTCGTGTCCGAAGATCCTGTATAATGGTTTAAATAATGTTATTGACTTATTCCAGAATCATACATATGGATATGAGATCATATATGGTCATATTATTAACTTCTCGTTAGTAATATTTCATTGTTACTTGTTACTCGGGTCTTTATAACTTTTTGTTCTTATGCGTGTTTTGTTGAATAAATTCTTATTCTTATCTTTAGGTTATAGATAATTCATTTACAGAATTTTATTAGTGTAGTATATACCATATTCATTCATTCAATTACTTTATATAATCATTATGAAATGAAGATCATGTTGAACGAATCACATCACATCGTGGAGACGGTATTCCGTACGTACGCACGAGTGATGATATCGTTCCTATGATCGTGGAATTGTATTGGAGTATATATATATATTATTTCAGTATCAATATTACTTAATAATAATCATATATAGTTACTCATTACACCATTATACCCATCCTTGTAAGGTGATGGTGGAAAATAGATTACACCACGGCGTGGAGACGGTATTCCGTACGTACGCACGCGCGGTGATTTCATTTTTCCGTAGGATGGATAGAAGGTGAATTAGGGTTGTTTAATATTTATAATAACATATCAGTATGTAAGTAATACTGATGTTATTACTTTATCATGAAACAACTAAAGAAGAAGAAGTTGAAGAAGAAAGAAATTGAAAAGATCGGTAATGGATATTACCTCTTCTTTGGAACGCCTCTTTGAATCATCCACTTAAGGAACTAAGATTGGTCTTTTGAGAATACCAGGACCTCTAGGATTATTCTAGGGAAGCGGAGAGGAGAAAAGGGCAGGGGTTGGCCGAGCATGAGTGCTCAAATTGGTGTGAGGAGGAGGGGGAGGAGGTGTCCTTTTATAGGGGAGGAGAGGGGCACCTTAGGAATATCTCAAAATATTATTTTATATTAAAGTCAAAATCGGTTTATAATGGTTCCAAAGGGTCTTATTTCGAAGATAAAGTGGGTATGGGTCGAAATCCTATCAACCAATAGGATTTAGACAAGTTTAGGGTATTATTTTAACCTTATCAATTAGATTTAACTCTAAGTTAAATAATTTAACTTTTACCGTGTCTTTTTGTTTTCTTTCACTATATGGTTAATACACTTACTATAACATGCCAAACGAACCCCAAATTGTATATTATTAATACATATATCCTTATCTAAGTCATTTGGCCGAACCTTAGATTTTTAGGAATAAAATAACAATTAATAATATAATATTTGATTTAAAAACTATTTTGTGTCAATTTTGACACTATTTGATATATGATTTTTGTGAAAGTCATAACAGAATTATATGTTCGAACCAAGTTGATTAAATCAACACTAATATATCATAGTAACCTATAAAATTAGTGGAATTCATAAAAAGTCTTAAATTACATTTATTTTGGTATTTATATTATCAATTATGTCAATATTTCATTAATAAGATAATTACTACATCATCTTTGTGTCATAAATAAATTATATTATTTGATGTCTAAAAATTACAAATAAAATACCATCATGTAAGAAATCGTTTTAGCTTTCTAATGAATATTTATAGTCGAATTTATCTTATGTATAACCCCATATTAAAAATGATTTACTTATTAAACTTTGATTTTAACTATTTTAACCCTTCTTTAAATAAATTAATAATAAATGTCCTAATCTAATCCAAGTGGGCCTAAATTGTCAGATTTTATTCCTAAGTTTGTTTTTGGTCGAATTACACTTGTCCAATAGAATTAGGACATGTGTTAGGGTAATATTAATATCATATTTACCCTTAGTTACCCTATTTACTATTAACCGTGGTAAAAAAAGTAAAAAGTTACTATTCACCAAAAAATTATTTTCATCTCATTGAACCACATTTTAGTCCTTGATATTAACCGTGTCTCTCGGATTTTTGAAATTCCATTCACAGAAGCGGTAAAATTATGTTTTATGCAAAATTCAGTTTTTAACCTACCACTTAGTAGTTTCACTATTCATCAAAAATTGATGTTTTTCAGAACAATGCCAAAATTTCATCCCAAGCTATATTTCATATTCCGAATTCAAAAATGAAGTCTATTTTACCAAATTCATAACATAAAAGTTGCATTAATTAATTTTATACTTAAATCCCGCTGTTAAAACAAATAGCGTGTTTTTAAAAACAATATCTATCAAAAGATTGACACTTGTTTATGTCTAGTTTAAATGTGAAATTACATCCAATGTCCAACATTGTATTAAATTGTAAAAATATATTCTAAATATACTTTAAAACCACTCAAATTAATAATTTATAACTATTAATTATTTCGATTGAAAAAGTTGTTTTTAATTAAAATTTAGTAATTTCAACTATTCATCAAAATATGAAAGTTATCCGAAAATTACCAAAATTTCACCTTAGGCTAAATTCGATACTCCTAATCCATAAATGAAGTCCATTTTGAAAAATAAAATTTACAAAATTTCAAAAAGTGGTTATTACTATTCATAACGGCTAGTTTTAATAATATCTTAATAGCATATCGTTGTTTAGCGAAACTTGGTGTTGCGTACGACACACGCTATCGTGGAAGGTCGCGATTGTGTGTAATGGAAGGAAAGTCAAGGATGATTGTTGTGAAAGCTTCTTTTGGTGTAGCGTACAACACAAGACATTAATGAAATTAAAAAAAATATTTTTCATAAAATCTCGGGGTGTTACATTCTACCCCCCTTAAAATGAATTTCGCCCTCGAAATTCGTCAGGGTTATAAATGGTTTACTACTCGAAAGTTTATTTAATAGAAACCCACATCGTAAAAAGGAATACCAAAACCAATCTTTAAAAACAAAAGTATGAAACGTAACGGTTACCCAAATAAACTAATCACTGGGTTTCCACATAGGTGAAAATATGGATATGGAAGAGAAATCTAACAATCATGTTCTGATGGAGAGTGGTAGAGAACATGGCTATGGAAAAGCCAACAATCACAAATCCATAAATTTGTGACGATCTAAGGTACCATCTGATTAATCAGATATAAGAGCACTAGGACAACATTTTTGGTTTTCAAGATCTTTTCCCTAAAGTTGAGGAATTTGAATTAGAATAAATACTTACTTTATTTTTGTACAATCTCACTATTGTTCGTGCCTTGAACAATTTCCACTTCATCTCTTAAATAAATGAAGTTGAATTTGTTATTCGTGAAGTGTTAGCAGATCATGTGATAGAATGACGGGTCATTCCATCTGTCTCAAAAGATTAGCAAAATTTATATACATAAGTCGATCTATAGTGGGATTAATCATATATGGTTCCTAAAATGGGCTTATACTTCATATATCATACTGCTTAATATAATAACACTAGTTTCTACTAAACAGGGACTTCCTGTAGGTCAGTGGTAGGCGATAAAGGCCAGTCGCACTTCGGTTGTGGGTTCGATTCCTACAGCCTTGTCCGAAGCGATGGGCTGTCGCCCGTCCTGCAGGTTGTCCTTTTTCTAAAACTACGTTAATATAACATCCCATCAATAATATCGAAAATCTTCTATCCTTAAACAATACTAACTTATGTCCAACATAATCCAGTCTAATCTTTAGGCTTATACATAATACTGCAGTCCACTCTCATAATATAGTGACAACGATTACCAGAGATTTAATACTGTCGTTGATCCCCACATATCATAAGATATGTCTTGTTGGTCACATTCCAAACATTCAAAGTCCTTAATCGTGTATTCTCTTGAATACCATAGTGAAAACATGAGTGCAGTTAAAAGTTAACACTTTCCACATACCAAAATCCTCAAAATTCTATATACTCAAACCATGATATCACTTAGTCCTTATATCAATCATGAGCTCATGAATACTATTAAACATTTCATTTTCTCGTCTTCATTATGCGCATATCATCTTATTTCCAAAAAATATCTCAATCACTTTGAATACCACATCAATAAATATTGCAACACTCAATGATACAACATTATTTTGGAATCCCATTACATAAACACTTAATCATTCCACCACATCGTTGTCATATTCAACATTGCCAATAGTGATCGCATGTGATTTCCCTTTGTCCTTTGCCTTCAGTGGTTGCTCATGTTGATCATCACTAACCCTTGGATTAGGGCAATTATTAGCATAATGCCCTATTTCCTTGCACTTGAAGCATTGAAGTGTTGGCGGTGCGTTCTCTGCAGTGTTTGCTTTATTCACATCATTAGAAACCCTTTTTCCATTACTTCGACACTCAGCTGCTCGATGACCTTTTTTTCCACACTTAAAACTTTTTCTAGTCCCTTTAAGACAATCTCCACCATGCTTCTTTCCACACTTTGTACATAAGGAAACATTCATCTTCTTTTCACCATTATTTTGAGATTTCTCCTTGAACTCCATCTTTCGTTTCTTGTCAAAACCATGAGATGGATATGTAACACCAACTTCCATTTCTACCTTGATAGCACAACGCACAATTTCTTCATAGCTACTGAAGTCTCTTATAGCTAATGCCCTTCGAAGAAGTGGTTTTAAGCCACTGAAAAATCGATCAACTTTACTTTCAGGTTGGATGATAATTCCAGAAGCATACCTTGCAAGTCTTGTAAAATTTGCTTCATAGGTACCAACAGATTCATCATCCCTTTGCTTCAGTTCAAGAAACTCTTTCTCCATCTTTGTTCGAAGAATACGAGGGAAGTACTTATTGAAAAATAAGTTCTTGAACTCGTCCCATTCCATAGACTCAATTTCATCCCTTTGCCTTGTATTCTTAATAAGATTCCACCATTGATCAGCATCTCCTTCCAAACGATACACTACTAGGATGACTTTATCATGTTCAGAACATTGAATAACTGAAAATATCTTTTCAGTAGTACTGATCCATTGTTCAGCCACAAGTGGATCAGAAGACCCACTGAAAGAAGGTGGACGTTGCCTCATGAAGGACTCAATAGAATATTGTTCCCTTCTCTGCTCATTTGGAAGTCCAGAATGATTCATAGCTTGTGTAAGTATAGCAATAAGATTTTTCACTCCATCTCCCATAACATTTGTTTGTTCAGGAGGGCAATCATTGCATTGTCCATTGCATTGATCAACACGGTTCCTTCGGGTTCCAGCCATCGTCTAAAACCCAAAAAGAATAGTGTGAGAGGCAAAAATCATGCTAGGGAAAACAGCATAATAAAGGGGGAGTACCTTCAATATCCAACATCTTAGGTTTAATTCTATGATCGTTAGCGTAATTCTATTACTATAACCTATACGTATTCTTATCCCTAGGGACATCCCTAGACATACCTTAGAAATATCTCTAGGGATCTCACTAACGTTTTCGCATCCTAGTTTCCAAAGGTTGACTAAACCTTTCCTCTGATACCAACTGTAGAGACCCGAAGCTTATCGTACATGGACATTACATTACTTTTGCGGAATACTTAGTACATAACAAAAACACACACACAAGGATCGTAATAGTTTAGTGTCTTTGGAAACTCGGAACGTAATCTTCTAAACGTGGTGAAAGATCTTCAATATATCCCATAAAGATCTTCTCCTTTTTTTACCTAAAACCTTTCTTTATATCCTGGGGAAAAGAAAACATAAAAGGGTGAGCTCAAATGCTCAGTAAGGGTAAACAAAAGAAATATCAATCACATCATATACCTAAGAACATAGCTTTTGGAAATCTTAACCTGCAAAAGAGCTCATAATATCATAACATGGGATAAATCATAGAAGTGAAAATGAAATCATAACTTAAAACATTACTCATTGTGGCATACACACATAATCATAGAGAATCATTTCTTGTTAGTCAAGACTCATTGCCAAGACTATCTTAGTGGACAAAGTCCCTTTCTGAATCGAGTAATCCTCGTTTCAGTCCTGTTTCACTGAACCGGTATAACCTACCATTCCAGCCATGTCTATCTCATGAGATATAAAATCTTTACCCAATGCATTGGAGGGAGATATAGGTCCCACCCATCTCTTAATGAATCCTTTCTTATGTGTGCCACAAAATCATAAATCATACATCATTGCATAACCCATGTAATAAAAATGGGATTCTTAAACAACATGACATCATAAAACCATTCATATAAGATAAAGGAATTCATAAACATAATTCCATCACAACATAGTCAAATCAATGTAAAAATATGGATAGAAACAGAACCCTTTATTATCTTATATGGAAAATAATTTTGATAAAACACTTGAATTGAATTCTTGAGGAAAATATCCTTTCTTCTTCAAAATCAATTTCTTTTCACAAAACAATATGCAATTTTAAAAGAAAGAGATTTTATTGAAAATAGTCATGAAATCTTTTAGAGGAAGCTTCATGAAGATAAGGCTTTATAAAACAGTATAAATCCTTTCGTGCCGTATAAGTTAAAAAAAACATTCTTCTCGTACTTTTGTCGGAAAAGTCAAAAAGTACCTCGTATGAAAAAAGCGACAAAAGATTCCTTTCATATTCTTTACTAAAAACTCACCGAAGAGTAAAATTGGATTTAAACTATTGTAAGTGGATGGAAACAATATTACATATTGAAGGAACATGGACGTGGATGATAAAATACACCCCAGTAAATACTTACGAATAAACAATCTCGGATAAAAATGAGATTGTGATATTTCCCTTACCTTAGGTCCAATTTGCTTTGTTCGTGTCCGAAGATCCTGTATAATGGTTTAAATAATGTTATTGACTTATTCCAGAATCATACATATGGATATGAGATCATATATGGTCATATTATTAACTTCTTGTTAGTAATATTTCATTGTTACTTGTTACTCGGGTCTTTATAACTTTTTGTTCTTATGCGTGTTTTGTTGAATAAATTCTTATTCTTATCTTTAGGTTATAGATAATTTATTTACAGAATTTTATTAGTGTAGTATATACCATATTCATTCATTCAATTCATTTATATAATCATTATGAAATGAAGATCATGTTGAACGAATCACATCACATCGTGGAGACGGTATTCCGTACGTACGCACGAGTGATGATATCGTTCCTATGATCGTGGAATTGTATTAGAGTATATATATATATATTATTTCAGTATCAATATTACTTAATAATAATCATATATAGTTACTCATTACACCATTATACCCATCCTTGTAAGGTGATGGTGGAAAATAGATTACACCACGGCGTGGAGACGGTATTCCGTACGTACGCACGCGCGGTGATTTCATTTTTCCGTAGGATGGATAGAAGGTTAATTAGGGTTGTTTCATATTTATAATAACATATCAGTATGTAAGTAATACTGATGTTATTACTTTATCATGAAAAAACTAAAGAAGAAGAAGTTGAAGAAGAAAGAAATTGAAAAGATCGGTAATGGATATTACCTCTTCTTTGGAACGCCTCTTTGAATCCTCCACTTAAGGAACTAATATTGGTCTTTTGAGAAGACCAGGACCTCTAGGATTATTCTAGGGAAGTTTAGAGGAGAAAAGGGCAGGGGTTGGCCGAGCTTGAGTGCTCAAATTGGTGTGAGGAGGAGGGGGAGGAGGTGTCCTTTTATAGGGGAGGAGAGGGGCACCTTAGGAATATCTCAAAATATTATTTTATATTAAAGTAAAAATCGGTTTATAATGGTTCCAAAGGGTCTTATTTCGAAGCTAAAGTGGGTATGGGTCGAAATCCTATCAACCAATAGGATTTAGACAAGTTTAGGGTATTATTTTAACCTTATCAATTAGATTTAACTCTAAGTTAAATAATTTAACTTTTACCGTGTCTTTTTGTTTGCTTTCACTATATGGTTAATACACTTACTATAACATGCCAAACGAACCCCAAATTGTATATTATTAATACATATATCCTTATCTAAGTCATTTGGCCGAACCTTAGATTTTTAGGAATAAAATAACAATTAATAATATAATATTTGATTTAAAAACTATTTTGTGTCAATTTTGACACTATTTGATATATGATTTTTGTGAAAGTCATAACAGAATTATATGTTCGAACCAAGTTGATTAAATCAACACTAATATATCATAGTAACCTATAAAATTAGTGTAATTCATAAAAAGTCTTAAATTACATTTATTTTGGTATTTATATTATCAATTATGTCAATATTTCATTAATAAGATAATTACTACATCATCTTTGTGTCATAAATAAATAATATTATTTGATGTCTAAAAATTACAAATAAAATACCATTATGTAGGAAATTGTTTTAGCTTTCTAATGAATATTTATAGTCGAATTTATCTTATGTATAACCCCATATTAAAAATGATTTACTTATTAAACATTGATTTTAACTATTTTAACCCTTCTTTAAATAAATTAATAATGAATGTCCTAATCTAATCCAAGTGGGCCTAAATGGTCATATTTTATTCCTAAGTTTGTTTTTGGTCGAATTACACTTGTCCAATAGAATTAGGACATGTGTTAGGGTAATATTAATATCATATTTACCCTTAGTTACCCTATTTACTATTAACCGTGGTAAAAAAAGTAAAAAGTTACTATTCACCAAAAAATTATTTTCATCTCATTGAACCACATTTTAGTCCTTGATATTAACCGTGTCTCTCGGATTTTTGAAATTCCATTCACAGAAGCGGTAAAATTAAGTTTTATGCAAAATTCAGTTTTTAACCTACCACTTAGTAGTTTCACTATTCATCAAAAATTGATGTTTTTCAGAAAAATGCCAAAATTTCATCCCAAGCTATATTTCATATTCCGAATTCAAAAATGAAGTCTATTTTACCAAATTCATAACATAAAAGTTGCATTAATTAATTTTATAATTAAATCCCGCTGTTAAAACAAATAGCGTGTTTTTAAGAAACAATATCTATCAAAAGATTGACACTTGTTTATGTCTAGTTTAAATGTGAAATTACATCCAATGTCCAACATTGTATTAAATTGTAAAAATATATTCTAAATATACTTTAAAACCACTCAAATTAATAATTTATAACTATTAATTATTTCGATTGAAAAAGTTGTTTTTAATTAAAATTTAGTAATTTCCACTATTCATCAAAATATGAAAGTTATCCGAAAATTACCAAAATTTCACCTTAGGCTAAATTCGATACTCCTAATCCATAAATGAAGTCCATTTTGAAAAATAAAATTTACAAAATTTCAAAAAGTGGTTATTACTATTCATAACGGCTAGTTTTAATAATATCTTAATAGAATATCGTTGTTTAGCGAAACATGGTGTTGCGTACGACACACGCTATCGTGGAAGGTCACGATTGTGTGTAATGGAAGGAAAGTCAAGGATGCTTGTTGTGAAAGCTTCTTTTGGTGTAGCGTACAACACAAGACATTAATGAAATTAAAAAAAATATTTTTCATAAAATCTCGGGGTGTTACACCTAGGGTGAAACACTAGGTTGAATGAATCCCTTTCCCTACACGTCGTCCAACTATACTTGCAGCTCACGAAGCTCTGCGGGAGCCATCTGATATGCTGGAGTAGATATCAGGGTTTTCCCGGGGTACAGGTCAATATAGAAGTCTACCTCACTATGAGGAGGTAGTCTTGGAACTTCGTCCAGAAAAACATCCGCGAACTGATCCACCACAACAGGAAAACTTAGACTCTACACATCAACCACTCCGAGAATGAGACTAGCCAACTGATGTGTGATCGGCTTCCCTCTCCTTTGCGTAATTCCATCCTGCACTGCAAAGGCTCCCTTCTCTCCGGTGAAGGTGAACATGCTCCCATCTGTGTGGACACACCGCACTTTGCGCCTAATACAGTCGATCTGAGCATGGACTATAGATAACCAATACATGACCAAGATGGCGTCATAAGGCCTCGACACCACTACAAGAAGATCCCAGCCGAAGCTCTCACCTCCTAGAGTTAGCTCACACTACCGGGACCAGTGCGTAATCATCAAGTCTTCTCCTGTAAGAGTCTCTAGCTTTAAGGATCGAGCCAACGGCTCCGTCGAAATCACTGAGTTTTGAACAAGGGTAGTGGAAATAAACGAATGACTCACTCCTATGTCTATAAGAACTATAGCAAGGGTGGAGTAGTCACATATTGTACCTAGAATCATCTCATGTGCACCGTCTTCATAAGCCTCCACTGCCTGAAGTTGATCCTGCCTCTGTCCACTAGCTTCCTGTGCTGGGGATGGACCTCCTGGTGGTGGTGGTGGTGGTAGAGCCTCAAAGCGTCGCCCAACACCCACTGCTTGTCCATCTCCTCTACCTCATCCTCCTTCTCTCTAAAGACCTCCATGGTTGAACCTCTGCCTCTATCTGGGTGGTCCCTCAACCGTCTGATGCTCCTCTTCATGGCGGGTCGGGCAGTCACGAGCCATGTGGCACTACTCGTCGCATGCATAGCATTGCCTGCCTCTCGTATGACTGGCTCTGCTACATGTTCCCCACACCTCTGAACCAGTATCCTGAGGTCGCCCACCTAATGGCCTAGTCTGTTTGGACTTCTATGACATCTGTCTACTTCCGGCTTCAGAAGACTCTACTACGTGTCGCCCTCCGGTAGGCCTCACTGTTGGCGTAGGTTCATCAAGGAAGATCTCCACATGAAGGGCTCACTCTAGTACTCCTGCCTGTGTCAGAATTCTAAGGGAGATCCTTGAATCCCTGATCTCATGCCTCATTACCTACTCTATGGTCTGGTCCCAGAAGAATGGGTCCCGTAACATGTTTGTGGAGTAGCGAGAGAGGTCGGTAAATCTCGCCGAGTACTGGGCTACGGTCATGATGCCCTGCCGCAGCTGTAGTAACTCATGAATGTGCACCGCATGGAGTGTGGCTATAAAAAAATCGAAGCGGAAGAGGCCCTCTAAGTCTGTCCAAAGTAGTGATGCCTCATCATGAACCTGGAGCATCACACTCCACCATCTACTTGCAACTGCATGCAGGAGACTCACCGCAAAGATAAACATAAGATCTTTCGGTCTCCCTACCAATCTGAAGACTTGTACGATAGCCTCCAGCCAATCCTCGGCTGCATGAGGGTCCATATCTCTGCAGAACCGGGGTGGCCATTGATGTTGAAACTCGTTCAGTGCACTCAGGCGATGTGCACTCTCCGCTACTGGGGCTGGTGGTATCAGTGGCCCAGCAGGTAGAGGTACCGCTGGTGCCTCCGCTGTAATGGGGCCCTGCACCGAGGCCTCGTCGCTCGATGGGCTGCCATCTCGTACGTAACTGGAAACCCTAGATGGAAGTCATAATGGGGACACCTTGAAAACAAATAGGTGTGCCACTGTTAATATAGTATACCTGGTGAGCTGACACAAAGTAATCACAAAGAAAACATTTGAAACACGCATGTCATCAATGTATTCGGGCACTGAGTCGGAAATCAGAAGTCAGGGTCCTGGTGTATGGATACATTGGCCACTACACCAACACTGGACTCCCTGTAATGATAACCACACTCAATACTCTAAACATTATTTCTTCATAGAGACTAAATTATCAGATTCCGGAGTTCTACAGTAGAACCGACTCCACTGATACCAATTTTTCACGACCCATCCTCGGGGCCCGTGTCGGGACTACTCCAAGCCCGCCTTCCATAGGCCAGGGGCTGGTGACTAGCACCAAAGGTGTAAATCCCAATAAAAGGGAAGGCATTTCCTTTATATATTTTAACAAACATATCATAGAACACAAGATGAAGTAAACACTAAGTAAGATGAGTACAAAATTAAGTGCTGAAAAGTAAATGGGTCATAATACAAACCCAACTGAAAATAAAGTACAACTGAAAAAGAAAGTAAAACAACTGAAAAGTAAAGTAGAAACCACCAATTCATCCTTAGTAATTCCCACCTGAAGGGTGGTTATAGATAGTCTCATCGGCTCCTTAGTTTTGGCCGTCCGCTCTGAGTACGTCCCGCTAAGTGGTCTACCTCCAGGTGTCGTCCTGCTCCACAAGACTCCACCTCGACCAGTGCTGTCTGTCGTCTGCATCCAACACAACGTAGTGCGGGCATAACCCATGCAGGGGTGAGTATACGATACTCAGTAGGGACCTTGAGACTTTTGATGATATGCCAGAATTCACAATGGAATAAACCACAAATGAATAATAAAAACACAAAGTATCAACCAACTATACTTAGGTATATTCCCATACATATACCTAAGTCATCAATTCCAGTTCGGCTCCAACTCATGAGCCCAAGTACAACCCAGTCCACACAGGAAAGCACAACCTAGTCCACACAGAAAAGCATGTCAATCATATCGATGATAATGATTGAATGTCAAGACTCATCTCACACAGGTATACTTATCATGAAGAGGGGTGGAGATGATTGGATGTAGCCTCTGAATCATCTCCTCTACCGACCCCATATAGGATCCTAGTACAGAAGTCATCACTGTTGAACCCACGTAGAATCCAAGTACAGTAATCATCGCTGCCGAACCCACGTAGGATCCATGTACAGTCGTCATCGCTGCCGAACCCACATACGATTCATGTACAGTCGTCCTCACTACCGAACGCACGGAGGATCCAAGTACAATCGTCATCGTCATCGAACCCACGGAGGATCCCAGCACAGTAGTCATCGTAGTCGCAACCAACTCTAGGGTTCCAACACACAGTGTACTCAATTCCAAGAGGGTCCTCTCTTCGAGTAAATGGGTCGATACATCAACTCTCAAAAATTCTAGATTTTATGTATCCCGATGTTCCGTCTCGTCAAAAAGAACTCAACACAACAGACTATGCGTCAATCGGACGCCCGGTCTGAGAGATATAGGCGTTTCCGTCCTAGGGGCCTAGTTAGAAATATACTCGTTTCTAACCTGGCCGATATCAAAAATCACCCAAAAATAACTTAGAGTATCACAAAAGGATCGTCTCTTCAAAAAAGTCCTAGTTCCACAGAGAGCGCGTTGATCGGACGTGCAGTCTTTAAGTTAACCTTGTTTAAGTGATTAACGGGCCTGACCCGTTTAGCCTAGTGGGCCGACGGGTCGGGTTGACATAGTTTGATGGGTCCGTCCCAGTAGGGGTGTCAGACTGGTCCAAAGGGAATACTGAAGTCGGCCCGAAGGGACGCGGCCTGGCCAGAAGTGGGGCGGCTCAGCCCGGCGCGGCCTGGCTCTGCCCGGCCCGGCGCGGCCCGGCATGGCCCGGCTCACCCCAGCGCAGCCCGGCTTAGCCCGGCCTCGCACGGCCCGGCTGGCTAAGTGGCTCGGCCAAATCAGAGTGTGTTCCAAAGGGGGGGGGGCGCCCCCGCTCCCCCCCTGTTTTCCACACCAGTGGAGCCAGGCGGCGCTGCCCTTCCCCAAAACCGGCCGGTCTTCTGCCCACGCAGCCTGCATGGGCGCGCTGGTCCTCTAGCGCGGCGCCCTCCTGGAATAGCGGTCCAGCATAGCCCGGTTGGCTAGTACTACTTCTGAAGCAGCCCGTGTTGCGGGCCATGGTTCGTTCTGCACAACCAGTGCGACGGTGCTGGTTCCCTTCATCACGATCCCGGCATGGCGTGACGACGCCGTGTTTTTCCCCCGCCTCCGGTTGCCAATTCCAATGGAATAAAGTTGCAGCAGAGGGTTGTCGGGCAGTGTTCGTTCGGCCCACTCCCTCCGCGTTAGATGGTATCACATGGCCAAGAATGCACAAGGTTCACGAAATACAACGAAAAATTTTATTCTCAATAAAATTGAATCAACACACCCTACCTCAACAAAAGATGACGAGCATTGGCGTCGCGGGATGAGGGTTCATAGATGTCAACGGAGAGCATTCGAGGAGGAAGTGGCATCTCCCCTTTTTCTCACAGGGAGAATATTGAAATGCATGTTGTCGTTGGTGATTTCTCGCATCAGTGTATCCTCCCTTGTCGTAGAGGAAAAAGAGGACTCAGAAACCAAGGTCGCCGAGTTGATGTTCTTTGTCGAAGAGTTGACGTTCTTCGTTGAGGATGAAGTTCTTCAAATAAAACTAGAGCTCTCTCCCCAAAATCTCAACAAAACATTCCAACCCCAAAAATAAAATAAGGCTTCCATTATTTTATTAAATCATGCCATGCATTCAAATTAAAAAAATTCACACACTTAATTAATTAATGAAGAGTTTCAATTAATTAATTAATGTGTGTGTTGGCATGAAATAAAGAGGGAGAGAGGGAGAGTTACTTAATTAAAGGGAGTTAACAAGATTTAAAGGGGGAGTTTATGAGTGTTTTGGAAATGTGAAGGGTTGGGGCTCGTGTGGGCCCCACCACACATTTATCTTCACATGGGTAGTTAGGATGTTAGTGGGACCCACCCTAACTTCCCCATGTAGGTTATAACCACTTAAGATATAAAAATAAAATTGTTCCACAATTTTATTCACCTCTCAATTAATCCACAAAAATTAACATCTTCTCCCGTGCAAACGCATATTCGGTAAATGACCTCTTAAGCAATTACCGGCGCTGCGAGTTCACCGGTGCCCTCGGATTTCAATTCCGAGCACCTGTTCAAAAGATTGAAAATCCCACTTGTTCGTTTACTAAATGTACCTGACTAAAATTCAGAAATTGATTCCAAGAACACCGTGCCTCGGAATCAAGTGCCATCAGAAGCCATAGTCTCGTAAAATTACAAAGTATTTAATAAAAAAATTCCTTGATATTTTTGGGTCATTACAGTTCCCATTAACAACCATAAATTATGATAATTGAATTTTAATTGGGTACCCATGTACTATGGCTGAATAGAAAGGGAGTGAGTGTGTATCTATAGTTCATGGACATGGTCTTATAAATAATAGTAAATATAAAGTATATTTCCATGTTACACACACAACTGATAAAAAAATAATCTACATAAATTTAATAAACTAAAAATAACTAATCCTTGGGAAATCACTTGATCCCATGAATATACTCAAACATGGTTCATCAAACACTGAGGTGTCTCTCAACATGTCACAAAATCATGCATATTAATATCTATCCCTTGCATAATTCCAATGGGTTATTCATATGAATTTTAGTAACATCATTCTCATTAGCCACATAAGGGGTTCACATCCCCTACACGTGATTCTAATGAGAAATCCCATGAAAATAAAAAAAATTGAAATAATAATTCATTGATTCGGGTAGAAAAATAACCATTGAATTCCTTTTCTTTAAATCAAAAGGATACACCCAAAGAAGATATAATGTTCGTCAACAAACGTTTTCATTTTATTACATCCTTGATCCCACTAAATTATTCTTATTTTTGAATTATTTAATAATCTTGGTTTGGTAAATGTAATAATATGGTTTTATTAAAATTGACCTATATACACTTACACGCACTCCTATATAATGGGTAACAATCTTACCAATCTTATGTATAGTGAATTTTTCCCTCACAAAACTATGTTGTTCAGTTTTCCTTAAACAACTCTCATGGTTGGGAATTATGGTGGACACACTATTTGTATATGATATATATGATATTTATGAAGTATTTATGATTTTGAGGTGATATTATATATATATACACATATATCATTTACATCCATTCTTCCAATATGGTATAAAATGGAAACAATGTTAATGTGTACGTACGAACTATCGTCTCCATGAATAGTGTATTTAATTTTATATTTATTTTTTATAGATAAAAATTAATACATATATAATTAAGTAATATGAGATTTATATCATGGTTGATATCAGGAACTAATTATGATGACCATGAATAACAAGTCAAAACATGTAGAAGAAACAAAGCAGTTATTACCCAAAAACTTAACTTAAACATGGAATTGATAATAATATGGTAAAACGAAGTAATAAATTAATAATATATGGTATTATATATATATGAATATGGTTCTTTTAAATAATTATAATAAACTTATATTTATTATATATATTTTTCTCACAATCATGATGAGAGTCATGATATAAGGTAAGGGATTTCTGTCCCACATTTATTTTCCATGAGATACATGCCATGTTCACCACCTATTTCTTATATGTGGTGTATTAACTTACCATGGATATATTTTATTATTCTTATCCAAAATATTAAAGTAATTTTATATCCATATTTTTTTTATTTCATGGGGCATATAATTTTACTGATTATAATGTGGGGAGTTCTTATTTCACAATCTTAACCATATATGGGATTGAATCATTTTATGTCTCTGTTAGGGAATATTTATCTTCCATTCCCATTTTTTTTATAAATTCTATAAAAAGTTATTTAATATTCTTATTTTAATATTTAAATTTATTTTTCCCATGTTTGAGGTTTTATGAAATGGTTTTAAAATAATATTTTTTTTCCATTTTCCAAACAATGCTCTTTTTAAATTTTTAGGAAAAAATATACATAATGAATATTTTTGTTAACATATACAGAATGGAAGGAATTTATAAATATCATGATTCCTTAATTCCTTAAAAATTCCATTAAAATCAGAAAAAAATTATTTTAAATTCAAATGGTTTCTTATAAAATTGAATTACATTTTAAAAAAATAATTTTTCTAAAGAAAAATAGATATTTTTCTCAAAAACTATTAGAAGTGATGTCTCAAATTTTTTTCCCATTTGTGATAACATTATCTGATGTTACATATTCATTAATGAGGACATTTTTCACGGATAAAATCCTTAATATTTATATGGTTTTTTTATGTTTATGATGGAATGATAATTATAAAAAACATTTCCTTTCAATGGGTTATGATTTGATTGAATGATATATATAAAAATCATTGCATTACATGGGTATTTATATGATGAATTATTAATGTTCTTGTGTAACAAATATGTATTGTATTCATTATGTTACATTTGGGACCAATATATCCCTCTAATTCACTTGAAAATAAAAAATTTTCGATGAGATTAAAGGGTACACAAGAGTTCATCCTAATCCCACAACGGAAGGGTATAGAGGAAGCCATCCTAAGCCTACAACAATAGGGTATACAAGAGGTCCTCATAAAAGTAAAACTATAAGGTACATGAAATTTCATCCCAATCATAAAGTAGGTACATGGGTTATTATACCATGCTTGAGATACTATACATTTCTTGGTAGGTATCATTGACATAAGATATTCTAATCATATGTGTATGCCACAAATTACATTTCTCATACCATTTTTATACTCTCATGGATCATGTTATTTGATTATATTTTGATTCATATCTAATGAACTACTAATCATTATGTCATGAATCTTGTATATGATCTTTGATATGTTGGGTTTGATCATAAAATGTAATGATCATTTTTACATACCGTTATGTTCATGTTATACTTATATATCATTCTTGTTTACCCTTACTAATCATCTGAGCTCACCCTTTCTTATGATTTCATTCCTTTGGAGATAAAGAATGGTTTTATATAAGAGTACTAAAGGGGAATATCTTTATGGGAAATGTTGAAGTTCATTATTTAAATTATAAAAATGTGTTCCATGTTTCCCACGGTACTAAACTATTATACTCCTCAGGAATATATTTTTGTAATGTTGTAAATATCCATTTAAAAATATGTGATATCCATGTTTGAAAAGCCTGGTTCATTATATTTTTTATCAGAGTAATGGTTTAGTCAATCTTTGGAAGCTAAGATGAGGAAAAAAGTAGTATATCCCTAGGGATATTTCAAAGGATATTTCTAGGGATGAATATATGAAAAATTAAAAGGTACCATATATTTAAAAGTAAGTGTTTTGATTTAGGCATTATATGAGTAATTTTCCATGATTATGTTTTTTTCTTCTATGATAAATGCTTCTCACACTATGAATTTTAGTCTTAGTCTATTGTAGAAAATTGAAGGAACATGTTTAACATTGAATGTTTCAGAAGTGAAATGTATTGTCATTATGATAATTGGTGACCTATGTGTAAATCTCATGAAGAGAATACGGGAGGTGGTATGAGTATTGGTTATACTGTAGAGGATAAACAGACTGAAAACAAAATGTGAACGGTATGGGATGTTCTAATAGTATTTTTCACATTAAAAATAATATGAATGATTAGATTAAATTTTAGGAACCCTCATACATGATTCATATTTCATATTCTTGGAAGGATTAAAATGATGAGGCCTGAGTAAATTCTGAATAATAATTTTGGATGATTGAAATGTATATGTTTTGGAATTCAGATATTACCAAATATATACCTATTTTCTGTATATTTTTTTCATTAAGGATTGAAAATTAAAATTTGAAGGGTGATAAATAATTAGAAAAGTGATTTAGTGGAAAGGTAATTTTCATGGGAAATATAATATTAATAGAAATATTAACAATAATATGTTTCTAATGTTGACATAATTTTGTTTAGATATGAATATGTTAGTTTAATGGTACTGGTCACCGTGGAACTGATTAAGGATTTATTAACAAAGTGGTTTGTTCTATCAAAGATAGATTTTTCAACTTTTTCAGACATTTTGAATATATACAATAATCTTTAGATTAAGAAAGAATTCATGTTTTCAAAAAGGATTTATTGAAATTACCATGTCTCTAGAGAATAAAGGATGAATGTATTTACATGTTTCATATGTGACAAAAATGATCTACATTACAATATATGGTAGATCAATGATAATTTATTTTTGATAAATTTAGTAATATTTTTTCAATTGTTTTAGACTTTCATCTATTGGAAGAGTTGTACGGTCAACCATTTATGGAATGGTTTATGTTAAACATCAATTGTGATTTTATAGATTAAAATATATCATTCTATATGAAGATTTATTCATATTCCATTATTTTAAAAAACCTTTCTTTACTGATTATGATAGATTCAATAACCTATCATTCCATTTGTGGATCTCATGTTTTTTTAATACATCAGGAATGATAAATTCACCTTTATTTATTTGAATAAGTGATGAAATAGAAATTGATCATGGCAATAAAATGGTGAGATTGTACTGAAATAAATTAAGTATATATTATCAATATAACTATAATAATTTATTTAAATGGGTCCTGAAAGAAACAAAATTCTAGTTATCATCATTTATTATGATATCAATGACCATTTTCATGACCCTTTGGGTTATGGATTTGTGATTGTTAACTTTCTCTAAACCATGTACTCTATCACTCTCCATGAGAACTTCATATGAGGATTTCTATTCCATGTAGTTTTTTTTCACATTCCACCTATGTTCTTATATGTGGAAACCCAGTTTTGGGTTACTTTTGGTAACTAATATGTTTCAAACTTTCCTCTTTTAAAGGGAGATTTAGTATTGATTTCTATGATGTGGGTTACTATGAAATGACCATTTATAAATTAATCCTTTGTTAACTGAGATTAATTTTGAGGGTAAAATTCATTTTAAGAGGGTAAAATGTAACACCCGACGATTTTGAGAAATATATATTTTTAAATTAATTTAATCTTTTCGATATTTTTCATTTCATGAAACAGTGACTGTAAAGACCCATAAATTTCAAGGAAATTTTTTTCTTAATTTATTTGTAATTTTATGATTCTGTAGCTTCTAATGGCGCTTGATTCTGAGGCCCGGTGTGCCCGGAATCAAATTCCGATGTTTATTTCGGGTACGTTCAGTGAACGAACGGCCGGTTTTTCAATCTTTTGAACTAGTGCTCATAATTGAAATCTGAGGGCACCGATGAACTCATAGTGCCAGAAATTGCTTAAGTGGACCATTACCGCAGTTGCGTTTTAAGCGGGTTGAGTTTTTTTATTTGGGGTTTAGTTTATAATAAATAAAATTGTTGAAGAATTTTATTTTTATTTCTGCGAAGTTAAAATCTTCCAAGTGTAGATAAAATTAGATGTGGGGCCCACATGATCCCCAACCTCTCATCTTCCTTAACTCTCATAAACCCCCCCCCCCCCATTAATTTCTCCTTCTTTAATTATGACAACCTTTCACTTTAATAAGTTAATCTCTCTTATTTATGTAAATCTTCCTCTTCTCTATCATTCTCCTTAACTTTTTCCAACACATCTTATTTAATTAATGGAGCCTATTCTATTAATTAATTATGTGATTCAATATTTGAATGGCTTTGAAAGATTAATTAAAATAAGGTGAAGTCTTATTTTATTTATGTTGGCATTTGTTTTGTTGGGGGAATCCTTTTGAGAGAGAGCCTGTGAAGGAAGAGGGGTATTCCTCTCTTGTTGAAGAACACCAAACCTCCAACAATGAATGAAACTCCTTTCCATGATGAACTATGACGTTCCCTCAATCCTCTTCATCGCATGACAAGATAGGAGACGTCAATTCTTCTTCGGGTGCACTCCTACGATGACGGAAGTAACACCGTTATCCACGTTGCTTGGATACCGTGGATCTTTCTCGAGGTAGGGGTTTGATTTGAGAATGTTAATATTCCAAGGAGTTTTCCCTTCTAAAAAAAAGAACATAGGTCAACTCATTATCAAGTTGATCCGTGAATGTTTTTATTTACAGGATGGGAATAATTATTTACAGGGGAATTGTAGGGGGAATTTGATTATTTTTCATTTGAGTGGTTTTATCTCATGAGCATGGGAATTTGTTTATATGATGTTAGTATAATTTATTCTTGAATAAATTATTCCCATGTCAATTTTGAAAGCATGTGTTCAATTATTTCCAAACGATAATGACTAACGTGGAGGGCGCGGGCCGAACAAACACATCTCGGCGACCCTCCGCTGGTTGTTCTATTGTACGCGGATTGATGGGAAATGATAAAACGGGACCACAACGGTATATGGAAGCCGTCCTAGTGAAGGTCAGGTCTTGGGAGAGCCACATGAGTAGACGCGGGGCAAATCGGATCACCGGAGCGCGTCCGGAGGCCCGCAGAAGGCACTACAGGCGCGGCGGTGCCAGCGACCGAAGGCGGTGGCCGGATCTGTCCGTTTGCCTGGAGACGGTGGTGCCCCAGCATGCCGCCGAAAGAAATACACTATGACATAGATGCGGAGGTGAAGCGTCGGACCCCTCGGCCACGCGGGATCCGGGATGCGGGGCGTTACCAGTTGGCACCACCGGTTACAAACGGGGGGCCGCGTCCCCCCCCCCCCCCCCGGTGCCACGCGCTCGGCCAGCTGGTCGAGCCAGCTCCCCCGGATGGGTCGGGGCGGGCCATGCGGGCCGGACCAAGCCACCCCCGAATGGGCCAGACCAAGACCCAGGTCGGGTCGACCCAGTTCGGGCCGACCGAGGCGGTGTTGGGCCGGGTCGGACCAGGCCCAGACCCCCTATTTTCGGACCATTTTTGGTTAAACGGACATATCTTGAGTTGTGGACCACTGATCGATGCACCGTCAGTTGCGTATGATTCCTAGGATCTAGATGACCGTTTTGGTATATTACACTCAAGGGTTTGGTGATGTTTTGGTATAGCCGGGTTGATTCGAACCCGAAACCAACCGGGCCCTTGGAGTGGAAATGCTTATAACTTGAGCTCCGGACGTACGATTGACATTTCGTGACATTGTTGGATTCCTCATGGTGATATGGTTCATTTGGTATAATTCACATGAGGTTTAGACACAGTTGGAGTATGGATGGGTTGGATTGTACTCGAAATCCAACTGGGCCCCTAGAACGGAAAAGCTAATAACTCTTAGCCTGGACTTCCGTTTGACGAACCGTCAGTGGTGTTGGTAATCACGTTGAGAAAAATTTCCTCTGAGTAGACCCCAATGAGATTTCAGGTTATAGTTGAGATACGGTTGGGTTGGTTCATACCCAAAACCAACCGGGCCCCCGGGACTAAAAGACTAGTAACTCACAGACCGAGCGTCCAATTGACACACTGTATGTTGCGTTGAGACCCCTATGATGAGGCGGTCCTTTGAGATACATATTCACGGGAAATTTTGATACTTGGAGTATCAAACAGTAGTTTGTGGAGAGGACCCTCCTGGAGACGAGTGTACGGAGTATAGAGACCTTCTAGCTGGCTGAGACCTGATTACTGCTTGTCCGATTCGAGTCGGAGTGACTTGTATAGCCCAGTGGGGAGCACTACTGTGTTTGGGTGGTAGACCCACGGCGGGGTGGACTACTGTGTTGGGTGGAAGACCCATGGTACTCGACAGAAGGAGTACCTTTGTAGGCTATTAGGGGGTGCACTACAGTGTTGGGGTGGCAGACCCATTGCGGGGAGCACTACTGTGTTTGGGTGGTAGACTCGCGGTACTCGACAGGAGGAGTACCTCAGCAGTCTAAGGTCAGTGAGTAGTGCCTCAAAGTCATGATAGGATCATAGTTGAGATATGGTCGGGTTGGATCATACACAAAACCAACCGGGCCTCCGGGACTAAAAGGCTAATAACTCACAGATCGGGCGTCCAATAGACGTGCTGTCTATTGCGTTGAAACCCCTTTGACGGTGCAGTCCTTTGAGGTACTTCTTCGTGGTACTTTGTGATACTTAGAGTATCGACCTGTAGCTCATGGAGCGGATCCTCCTGGAGATGAGCGTAAGGAGTACGGAGACCTTGTAGTTGGATGAGACCTGATGACTGCTTGTCCGATTGGAGTCGGAGTGACTTGTATAGCCCAATGGGGAGAACTACAGTGTTTGCGTGGCAGACCCATGGTAGGGAGAACTATTGTGTTTGGGTGGCAGACCCGCGGTTCTCGACAGAAGGAGTACCTCTGTAGGCTGTGAGGTGGAGCAGTACTTTGTGAGGTGGTAGTCCCATGGCGGGGATAAGTACTGGGTTTGGGTGGAAGACCCACTGTGCTCGATAGGAGGAGTACCTCAGCCGTCTAACGTTAGTGAACAGTGCCTCAGAGTTGTGAGAGGGTCACTCTACTCATCATAGGAGGAGCTCTTTAGAAGTTTTGGTTTCAATATCATTAATGAAAATCCTTGTTTCAGTTGAGTCAATGACGATTGTGTTTACCTCATGATTGAGATGGGTCACTTGATAACATAGGTATATGTATGGGCATATACCTAAGTAGTGGTTATCTGTTGATTTCATAACCTTTTTGTTTCCTCATGATTGAGATGGGTTACTTGATAACTTAGGTATATGTATGGGCTTATACCTAAGTAAGGTTTATCCGTTGAGATCCTTATTTGTGGTTATACTCGTTTGATTTAGTGAGACCTTGAGGGTCTCGAGGTCCCTACTGAGTATCGTTATACTCACCCCTGCACGGGCTATGCCCGCACCTTGTTGTGTTGGATGCAGGCGAAGGACACCACTGACAGAGACCGAGTGTACGAGGACTGGACGGTACACCGAGGTGGACCTCACGACGAGTCAATACCCGGAGGTGGACTTCATGACGAGACGGTACTCGGAGGAGGTTGGAGGGAAAGAGCGTTGAGGAGGCTATCTATACCTACCCTTCATGTAGGATCCGAGGTGGACGACCCATGAGCTGCTTCTATCTTCCAGTTGTTTCTCTTTTCTGTTGTAATTTCATTTTGGTGTAGCTGTACTTTTCTGTTGGGTTTGTATTCTGGCACATCTACTTTTCATCACTTTCTTTTGTACATAGTGTATTACTTCCTCTTGTACTATGGTTGGATGTGTTTGTATTTTATAAAGGCAATGCCTTCCCAGTTATCGAGATTTACGCCTTTGGTGCTAGTCGCCATCCCCTGGCCTATGGAAGGCGGGCTTGGGGTAGTCACGACACGGGCCCCGAGGATGGGTCGTGACACTGACTATTACTTGTGTTATATCAAAGCAAAAAGTTATTTTTGTTTTGTACACAAAACCAAGTTGTAGTTTCAAAATACACAACTCTTAGCTTAGATATCAGTATAACTAACACTAATTTTGGAATTGTTTACATACAATTCTGAAAAATTTTGATAGATTATGTTACATGGAGTACTGATTTTTACCAAACTAAAATATATCTTATATATTATTATTTAAATATAATTATAGTTACCACCAATATTTTGGAATGGAAATTAAAAAAATATATTAGCTAATTTAGGAAAATATTATTTATAATTGAATATAAAATAATTCCTTTAGTTTAACAATTATATCTAAATTAATTTAATTACTATTTGAAGATAAATAAATTTATTTTCTCTGAAAACTATTTTACGATGTACAAACACCGTTTAAACTCAATAAATTAAAGAAACCACTGTTGGTGAATATTTTTAATAAAATTTTCGTATTATATATTGAATAATTTTTTTCATTCATCCAATATATTTTATACAAATAAGATTAGAATAAATCAAATTTTTTGGAATAAAATGGTTAATTTTTCAAAAGGTAAATTTTAATACATCTTAACAACAAACCCATTTTTAATCTAATTTTTTACAATTTTGTAATTTATATTACAAAATAAACGTATTCAATGAAATAATAATATCCCAATTTAGATTGGTTTTTTTATTATTTTTCCAAAAGTTTTATGATTTAATGAATTATGAAAAATAATGAATTATAATTGAAAACATCTTTCCCATCAAAACAATTAATAGATTTGAATTATATATTTTACTTGAATTAAAGTAAAATTATGTAATAAAATGATCATTTAATATAATTTAGTTCATTGTAATCAATTTCATATTGAATTTGAATATAAAATCATTTCAATATTTTAAACATTTTCACTTTAAAAACTCATTTTCTCATTCCGTCAATGGGATTAAATTTATATTAGTTTCAGAAAATTATGTGTTTTGAATTATGAAAAATAGATACCATAGTTTTTATTATAATATCCAAATTTACTAAAAAAAATTGATTTTATTTTTTGGAAAATATTAATAGTAAATTTAATAAATGTTATTAACATAGTTAAGGGTAAATCAGGTAACTATGGGTACAAATAATATTATAAACATTGTAAAAATTCCATAACACATTCCAAAATATTATTGGATGAATTAAATTATACCCCCAGCACCTAATTTTTAATATTTAATTATCTAATAGGCACTTAACCATGATAATGACTGAGATATTCTAAAATTAATGATAGTGAAAAAATGTCACACTCTTACTTTTAATATGTATAATATTTTTAATATGGGATTATATACAGTATATGCTCTGGTATATATGTTATTATGAAATATAAATTTTTTATAAACATAATATAATTTCAATTTTAATTTTTAGTGATGAAATAGTTATCATAAGTAATTATAAAATTATAATGCAGTAATTATTCAATCAAAAACAATAAATTCAATGATATTAGAAATATTCAAATAAATATATTTTGACAGAATTAAGGTGATACACTAAATTTATAGGTCAATATGACATGATAGAGGTGTAATAAATGAATTTTAATAATGTTATGTTTTTTTATTGATTCTCTTAATGTCAAAGTAATGAATAGTGTCAAAATTAACGCCTAAGATATTTTAAGAAAATAATATTTTATTAAATTATATATAAATAATAATTTATTCCGTATGGAGAATGGGATTACATATGGTATAAAATATCAATAATTTTCCATTTATCATCTAATTTACACTTTATAAGTAAAAATCACATCCTCTTAATATTGATAGATTTGTGGCCACAGTTAAAATTAAAATGGCTTAACTAAGGGTTAATCAAAAGGATAATGTTTAAAATAACAACATAGCATTCCTAAAAATTATTAGTTGATGATATTAAAACATTATAATATATTATCTTAGAATAAATTAAATTTTGGAAGAAATTTTATAGAGATTTATTTTTTTATAAATTAATCTTTTAAGAAATATCAAAAGTGCACCTTCCCTCTCTTATAAAAGGACACCATTTCTTCTCTTTTCTACACACTTCCAAGCCTATTTGGTTTTTCCAAATAGTATCCAAATATCATCCAAAATTCCCTCCCATAATCCAATAATCCTTAATTTTATAATAAATCCAACCAAATAATTCATTTTTTAAAATCAAAATGAGATACCCAAAGAAGATGTAACGTTCATCAACAAACATTTTTGTTTTATTTCATCCTTGATCCCTATAAATTATTATTATTATCTGATTATATAATAACCTATGTATCCTAAATATAATCATATGTTTTTCATCTATGTTTTATACCAACACATTCAAACACTTTCATATAATGGGTAAGGAACATTCCATTCTGGTGTACGGTGAACTACTGCCTCATGAAATGATGTTGTTCGTTTTTCCATTAGCACCTCTCATAGTTGGGAATTATGATTGAAACTCCATTTTTATATGATATATATGATATTTAAGAAGTATTATTCTTATGGAATGATATTATATATATATACACATATCTATGTTTCATTTACTTTTTTTCTCTTAATAAGACATTAAATATAAGAAACATTCTTCCGTACGTATGACCTACCATATCCATGAATGGTGAATTTCATTTTTTATTTATATCTTATATATATAACCATATATAGTTATATAATTAATATATGTGATATTTATATAATGGTTTTCATTATGAATATATCGAAATCATGATCTATGTATGAGAACCAAGAATAACAAGTCAAAACTTGTATGAGAAACAAAGACGTAATTACCCAAAATAGAGCATAAACATGGGAGATTTTATAAGAATATAATATAAAGGCATAAATAAATAAAATATGGTATTATATATATGAATATGGAACAATAATAGATTAATAATAAATATATATTTTGTTATACAGAAGTTTTCATGAGCACGATGATAGTCAATATATATGGTAAGGTATTTTTATCTAACATTTAACTTCCATGAGATAAATTCCTTGTTCAACAACTATTTCTTTTATGTGGTGTGTATACGTACCATCGAAGAATTTTATAAGTATTGTACAGAATATTAAGGTATTTTAATATTCATATAATTTTTTTTCTTTCATTGGACATACGATTCAAATGATTATAATGTGAGGAGTTCTTATTTCCCAATCTCATCAATATTAATGATTGTTTCATTTTAAGTCTCCATTAGGGAATATTTATCTTCCATTTCAATTTTTTCTAAAATGGTTTCCAAAAATGGTATATCTATTAAACTATGAATATTTAAATTAATTTTTATAAATGTATTACTTTCTATTAAGTGGTTTTAGAAAAATATTTTTTGTCGTATTCTAAATAAGGATCTTTATAACATTTCAGAAAAAAAATATATGGAACTAATGTTTTTTAACTTTTACAGCAAGAATGGAATTTTCTTCTGTAATGACACCTTAATTCCATGAATCATCCCTTACAATATTACATGTATATTTTCAATGACAGTTTTTTCTTTTATAATTGTGTGAAATTTACGAAAAGAAAACATTTTTAAAGCTAAAAGGATACATTCCTTGTAACACCCCCGAGATTTTATGAGAAATAATTTTATTAATTTCTTGGGTTGTACGCTACACCAAGATTATATTATGCTGTAAGAAATAGCATGTTATATTTTAGTATACACAAACACTATTCTTGGCTTGTGTTATACGCAAGAGCGACCTTCCTCAATAGTGTATGTTGTACGCAATACCAAGTTTCACTAATCAACGATATATTTTTATAAAATTACTGTGACCATTATGAATAGTATTAACCAAATTTTGAATTTTATAACAATATAATTCATGTTACACAAATTCTATATCATTCTATGAGATCGAAATAAATGTTTTGGGTAAAATAATTATTTTTCATAAAATGTAGTTTTGTCGCCTTTTGATGGAGCACCAAGTTTAAATATTGTTTTTGACATGTGTATAAGTTCAATTTGATGAAATAAACTTATTAATTTCAATAAATATATATAAATTAACTTTGGATAATATTTTTAATATTTTTCTGTTAACTTTTATATTTTGATGAATAGTAAAAATATGCTAAATTTGAATTAAAAACAAATTTTTTCATCAAAATAATTTATATGGTTAAATTATAATACTGAATCGTTTTAAAGAATAAATTGAATATATTTTTACCATTTAATATAATATATGTCATTATAACTAATTTTACATTGAATTCATAGGTAAAAACATTTCAATCTTTTGAAATGTTTTAACTTTTTGAACCCATTTTCTCAACAACGGGATTAATTTTAAATTAAGTACTGCAACTTCTATGTTTTTTATTTGTAAAAATGGATTCCATATTTTTAATAATTAGGTCCTAATTATGCTAATAGGATACTTTTTATTTTTAGGAAGTATGAATAGTAACTGCGGTAAATTTTATTTACTACAGTTAAAGGTAAATCAGGTAATTAAGGATAAAAATAATGTTAAAAATTTACCCTAACACTTGTATTAATATAATTGGATGATTTTATTTCATCCTAAAATATACTTGGGTCGAAATGGTATCTTTTGGATCCCACATGGATTTGATTAAGACCTTTTATTTATTTTATTTAAAGAATGTGAAATATGTTTCACTCAAACATTAATAATAAAATTATTTTTAACATAAGGATATAGAGAATATAAATTCAATTATAAATACTCATTTGAAAGATAAAATGGTGTTCTTAGTCATGTTAATTTATTTGTGATTTTTAAGAAATATATAATTACTTTAATATCTTATACATTAATGATGCAGAAATTCTTTATTTAGTAAAAAATAAATAATATAGTTCTTATTAAAATAATAATACCCATCCAAAGGACCAAAAACATGACATAACCATATTTTTTAAGTATATATATATACCCTGATCATCCAAGGGTCTAATTTTGTACCATTTTGTGGCTTATAAAACTGATTATGACATTTATATTATTTTATTTTAAATGATGTCAAAATTGTAACCTTCATAATTTAATAAACATATCATTCTAAAAGTTGTTTTGTAGAAGGTAAATTAGAATAAAAGTATTATTATGAAATATATTAGATTTATATTCAACATATTATTTTATTATTAATTTTTTTTTTCAACAGATATGTATATTAAATAATTATACAAAAATGTTGTTGTAATTATTAATAAAGAAAATATTAAATAAATGGTTTTAAAAATATTAAAATAAATATTATATGAACTAATTAATGTCCTAGACAAATTTTATAAATGAATAAGACATGTTATGAATCTATTAAATATTTTGGTTCGAATATATCTTATGTTTAGAGTTTATTTAAAATCAAATAAATGAATAGTGTCAAAATTGACACTATTGATATTTTATAAAAAAACATGTTATTAAATTGTATATAAATTAAAATTAAAATTAAAAATTATAAATTGAAATTTATATGGTCCAAAATTTCATAATGTATCTAATTATGGAAAATTAACCACAAATATATAAGTACTAATTACCATTTAAAATATAGAATATTATTACCAAAAATAAGATTAAATAGATTAAATAAGGATAAATCAAATTGATAAGGTTTGAAATAATTTCAAAATATGTATAAATTTTATTTTTTGAAGATTTCAAAACCCTATCACATATAATCTATTAATTTGAGTCATTTGGGAGGTTTTTAGGTGGGGTTTGAGTATATTATAAATTAATATTTTGGAGGTTTCCAAGAGTGCCCCTCTCATCTCTTATAAAAGGGAACCTCCTCCCTCTTCTCTTCACTCCATTTTAATCCTTCAAGCTCTGAAATACCCTGAAAATTATTCTTTTAAACCATTCTAGTTATATTATAGAGGTTCTGGTCCTCTCAAAAGTCCAACTCTAGTGCCCTAAGAGGAAGTTTAAAAGAGGCACGTCAAGGAAGAGGTAATCTCTTCAACCGATTCTTTCAAGTTTATTTCTTCTTCTACATCATATTCTTTAGTTTTTTCATTATAAAGTAATAACATTAGTATCACTATCATAAAAATATGTTATTATAAATATGAAACAACCCAATTTCAACTTATATCCATCCTATGAAAAACAAAATCAACGCGTGTGCGTACGTATGGCTTACCGTCTCCAGGCCGTTGTGTAATCTTTTTTTTCACCACCACCATACTTGGATGGGTATAGAGGTGGAAATAATAACTATATATGATATTATAACATCATACTAATTCTGAGATATTATATAATCCACTCCAATTCCATTCAATAATTATGGAAATGATATCTTCGCTCGTGCGTACGTACAGATTACCGTCTCCACAATGTGATGAGATTAATTCTCCATGTTAACCATTCCATAATGATTATAAAGTATGTATAATAAATAACCATGAAATATATAACATAATAAGGATACTGGATTTTTTTATATGTTATTTACTTACTTCTATTCAATTCAATAAGGAAACAAAAACAACGTTCATGCGTACCTACGGCCTACCGTCTCCAGGAATAGTGTATTTCAATCCATTTATAGATCGATTATATATATTTATATATTAAAAATATGTGATATATAAATCATGTTTTACATTATGGATGTAATTAATCATGATCTAAGTAATCTTGTAAAAAATTACAATTCAAAATACGTATGATAAATGAAACAATTTTACCCAAAACACTGCTTCAACATGGAATTGACAAATGAATGGGTAAATAAAGTCATAAGTGAAGCATATAAGATATCAATTATAATATTATGAATTTTTTAAATTTTAATTATATTTCTAAACCCACTATATAGGAGTCTTGGGCTAATATAGAAGAAATTGGACATAAGTTAAGGGATAATTATTCCATTCTCATTCTTATCAGAGATTGTTTATTTGTAAGTATTTACAAGGGTTATATTTATCATCAATGTCCATGTTTTATGAATAAAATTTCATAAAGTTTTTATTATTCTTCCATTTATGTTTAAATTTAATTTTACCATTTCATAACTTTTACCACATGGTATGGAAGGAATCCTTATTTTGTTTTCCATTTGAGGTACTTTTTGACTTTTCCAGCAAATGTAAGATGAGAACGTTTTTTAACTTATACAGCATGAACAGATTTTTAAAGTTTCATAATTCCTTATTTCCATGAAGAATCCTCTATAAGATTTCATGATTATTTTCAATGAAATTCTTTTCGATTAAAATTTCACGGCATTTTAAGAGAACAAAATGATTGTGAATAAGAAATGATATTTTCCTCAAGAATTCATTTCAAGTGTTTTATCAAAAATATTTTCCATCTAAGATGACATTTTTTAATATGGATATTATTCATGTATAATGTACCTATTATATAAATGGTTTTATTTTGTTTATGATGAAATTATATCCATTGTTTTATATGGATTATGTTATAATGGGATGATGTATATCAAACCCATTTTATTCATTGGGTTACGTTGAATGATTTATGTATATTTTGTGGCACACGAAAGAATGATTTCATTATGAGATGGGTGGGACCTATATCTACCTCCAATGCATTGGGTAAAGATTTATATCTCATGAGATATACATGGATGGAACAACAAGTAATATCTGGTTCAGTAATATAGGGCTTAAACGGCAAGTAAACCCGATTCAGTAATGGACTTTATCTACTATTATGGTCTTAGTACTAATGCCTTGGCTACTATAGAAATCATAACATGTGCTTAATGGATGCCACAATTACATTTTTTATTCCCATTCTATTTTATCATGATTAATGTCCCTTTATGATCTATTCCTTACGTACTTCCATGATTTATTTCACAACTCAAGATTTTGATGTTTAAACATTATGTTCATGTTATTAAGTTCAAATGTATATGGTTTGTTTTATTTTATCCATGTTTACCCTTAATGAGAATTTCAGCTCACTCTTTTTATTTCTTCTTTTCCCAAGGATATAAAAAATGGTTTTAGTTAAGGAAACAAAAGGGGAAGATCTTTATGGGAGATGTTGAAGATCATTCAACATGATTAGAAGATTGAGTTCCAAGTTTCCAAAGATATAAAACTATTATTGTCTGTAGGTGACTGTTTTTATAATGTATTAAGTATTCCATAAAAGTAATGTAATGTCCATGTACATCAATCTTGGACATCTAGAGTTGGTATCAGAGTAAATGTTTAGTTTACCATTGGAAACTACGATGTGAGATATTTAGGGAGATCCATAGTGATATTTTAAAGGTATGTCTAGGGATGTCCGTAAGGTTAAGTATAGGAATAGGTTACAATCCTAGAATTATGATAACTATCATGAATAACCTAGGATTAAACCTAAGATGTTATAGATTGAAATTAATACCCCTTGATTATGTTGTTTTCCTATCATGATTTCTTCCTCTCACACCATTCTTTTTGGGTTTTAGAAAAAGTATAGAAATTGGGAAATTCATGATAATGGAGAATATAAGGGATAGTGGAATTATATTCTTCATGAGAAAAAAAATGAAACAGGATTGGAAAGTCGAAACATCCTTATCATGCCTCATCAGAAATCTCATAATATTATCAATAATATCAACATTGGTAAGTTTGCTGACTCAACTAATAAGAAAAAGATAGAGTTTCATGATGATCATAGAGGAAAGAAAGTAAAATTCTTGTCATGTAAATCATGTGGGAAGTGGTATAAAATATAATGTTTCAAAGGAACTGGATGATATGTTGGCTGTGGAAAAGGAGGACACAAAGCCAGTAATTGAAAAAGAAATGTTTCAGTTAAAACCATGGACATGAATAATGGTATTTCTGGGACATCAACAACAGCTAAATGTTTTAAATGTGGAAAGTATAGGAATTATGAAAAAATACACTAAGGGAAAATATCATGAAGAGAATCAGCATGGTTTTATGGGTAGTATTTATGTTGATGATGATGAAGAGACTAAAAATGATATATGAGAAGAAAGAAGTGTTGAGAAATAAAATGATATAGCTTGGTCAATTGTTTAATAAGTTAGTAGAATTATTGCATGTTTATTAAGAGTAATTTTGTATATGTAATTTCATGGTACTATGGAATAAAGAAAAATCAAATGATTATTACACTATGGTTTTTCCTTAGGTTTTTAAAAGTATATGTTGAATGGTACCGGTAACCATGAAAGGTTATATAGATATTTCTCGAAAGCACCTAAAATGATCAAAATGAAGGGAAAAAGAGATAATGGTATGTTTGATAGTATTAATGAGCTCATGAATGATAAAATGACAATGTGATATCATGGTTTGTGTATGTAGAATTTTTTGGATTTTGATATATGGAAAGAGTTAAATCCGGACAGCATTCATGTATTCACAAAGATCATGTAGTAATTCTGGTTTCAAGAGAATACATGATTAAGGTATTCACATGTTTGGAATGTGGCCAACAAGATATATCTTATGATATATGGGGGATAAATGATGGTATTTACATGCTTGGTAGATGACCTCTCTAGTAATATTTTTCATTATACTATGAGATTGGATAGAAGTATTATCGATAAGCCTAAATATTGGAATGAATTACCTTTAACCTTAAATATTATTGTTTAAGTCTATAACTTTTTGATATTATTTCTGAAATGTTATAATAGTATAGTTTTTTAAAAAAAGATAACTTTTAGGCCAGGTGACATCCCGTCACGTCGGACAAGTTTGCGGGAATCGAACCCATAAATGAAGTGTGATATGCCTTTATTGCCTTCCACTGGCCTACAAGAAGTCCCTGGTTTGTAGATATTAGTTTTATTTTATTAAGCAGAATGATAGATGAAGTATAAGTCTATTTTTGGAACAATATATGATTAACCTCACCATAGATGTACTTATGTATATTTAATATCTTATGCTAACATTTTTGTGATAGAGATAGATGGAATGACCTATCATTCTATCGCACGATCTACTAATACTTCAAAAATGAAAAATTCAACTTCCTTTATTTAAATAATATATGAAGTTGAAATTTTTCATGGAAATACCAACAATGATTTCACACTAAAATTATGTATGTATTTATCCTTATGAAAAAATATTCATCAACCATAGGGAAATGATCTTGAAAACCAAAAATGTTGTCCTAGTACCCTAATATCCGATGAATCAAATGGTACCTTAGAAAAAAAAATTATGGCATTGTGATTGTTGTCTTTTTCATAGCGATGTTCTCTACCACTCTTTATCAAAACATGATGGTTTGATTTCTCTTCCATATCCATATTTTCACCCATATTCTCTTATGAGGAAATCCAGTGTGGAGTTACTTTGGGTTACCATTATGTTTCTAACGTTCCTTTTTAAAATTATGTTTTATTATTTCTTTTTATGACGCGGGTTTCTATGAATGAAACTTTTAAGTAGTAAACAATTTATAACCCCAACGAATTTCGAGGGAGAAATTCATTTTAGGGGAGTGAGAATGTAACACCCATAGATTTCATGAGAAATAAGTTTTTTAATTTCCTGTGTTGTACATTACACCAAGATTATATTTCACTATAAGAAACACCGTATTTCTTGTAGTATACGCAAACACTATTTATTTCTTGTGTTACACGCAAGAGCAACCTTCCTCAATACCGTGTGTTGTACACAATACCGAGTTTCACTAATCAACGATATATTATTATAAAATTATTATGAACTAGGTGTTATTAATATTATTAACCAAATTTTGAATTTTATAACAATATCATTAATCATACACATATTATAGAACATTTTATGAGATCAAAATAAATTTTTCATGTAAAATAATTATTTTTCAAAAAATGCACTTTTACCGCCTTTTGATGGCGCACAAACATTAAATCTATTTTTTAATATGAATATAAGTTCAATTTGAAGAAATAAACTTTTATATTTCAATAAGTAAATAAAAATTATCTTTGGATAATTTTTGTAAAATTTTTCCTTTAACTTTCATATTTTGACGAATAGTAAAAATACGTTAAATTTTAATTAAATACAATTTTTTTCATGAAGATAGTTTATATGGTTAAATAATAATATTGAATGGTTTTAAAGTATAAATAGAATATATTTGTACCATTTAATATAATATATATCATTATCACTAATTTTACATTGAATTAATAGGTAAAAATATTTCAATCTTTTGCAATGTTTTAACTTATAGAACCCATTTTCTCAAAAGCGGGATTAATTTTAAATTAAATACTGAAAATTATATATTTTTAATTTGGATAAATGGATTCCATAATTGGAATCAGTAGGTCCAAATTATGTTAATAGGATACTTTTTATGTTTAGGAATAATTAATAGTAAATACGGTAAATTTTATTTACTACGATTAAAGGTAAATCAGGTAATTAAGGGTATAAATAATATTATCAAATTACCCTAACACTTGTATTAATATATATTAGATGATTTTATTTCATCCTAAAATATACTTAGGTCGAAATGGTTTCTTTTCAAACCCACTTGGATGTGATTAAGACCTTTAATTTATTTTATTTAATGAAAGTGAAATATGTCGCACTCAAACATTAATAATTAAATTATTTTTAATATAAGGTTATACAGAATATAAATTCGATTATAAATACTCACTCGAAATATAAATTTTTTTTCTTCGTCATGGTAATTTATTTGTGATTTTTAAGAAATATATAATTACTTTAATAGCTTATACATTAATGATGCATAAATTATTTGTTTTGTGAAAAATCAATGATATAGTATCTATTAAAATACCAATACCCATAAAAATCTCCATAAACATGACCAACCCATATTGGTTGAGTATTTAGAGACCCTAATCATCCAATTTTATAATTGTGGACCATTTGGAGCTTTATAAAACAGATTATGACATTTATATTATGTTATTTTAAATGATGTCAAAATTGTCACCTTCCTAATTAAATAAACATATCATTCTATAAGTAGAGTGTTTTAGAAGATAAATTCGACTAGAAGTATTCTTATAATTGATATTAGATTCATCTTCATCATAGTATATTATTATTAATTTATATGCAACAAATATGTATATTGAATTATTATACAAAAATGTTGTAGTAATTAGTTTATTAAGAAAAATATTAAATAAATGGTTTAAAAAATATTAAAATAAATATTATATCAACTAATTAATGTGCTAAAAAAATTTCTAGATTAATATAAAATGATAGAATCTATAAAATATTTTGGTTCCAATATATCTTCTATTTAGATTTTATTTAAATTCAAATAAATGAATAGTATCAGAATTCATAATATTGATATTTTATAAAATTAACATGTTATTAAACTGTTTAAAAATCAAAAAAATATATAAAAATTATAAATTGAGATATATATGGTATAAAGTTTTATAAATTATTCAGTTATGGACAATTCACAAAACATATGTAAGTATTTATAACAATTTAAAATTTAGAATATTATTACCACAAATAAGATTTAATTGATTAAATAAGGATAAATCTAATTAATAAGGTTTAAAATAATTTCCCAACATGTATAAATATTACTATCTGATGATATTTCAAACCAATCTCATCTAATCTTATAATTTGAGTCATTATGGAGGTTTTTAGGTGGGCTTTGAGTTTATTATAAATTAATTTTTTGGAGGTTTCCAAAAGTGCCCCTCTCCTCTCTTATAATAGGGCACCTCCTCCCTCTTCTCTTCGCTGCATTTTAAGCCTTCATGCTTGGAAAAACCCTAACAATTCCACTTCCTAACCTTAGTAGTTATATTATAGAGGTTTTGGTCCTCTCAAAAGACCAACTCTAGTGCCCTATGAGAATGTTTAAAAGAGGCACGTCGAGGAAGATGTAATCTCCTCTACCAATTCATTCAAGTTTCTTTATTCTTTTAATTCTTCCTTATTAGTTATTTCATTATAAAGTAATAACATAATTATCACTAATATGCTGATATGTTATTATAAATATGAAACAACCCTATTTCACGTTATATCAATCCTATAAAAAATGAAATCATCGCGTGTGCGTGCGTACGGCTTACTGTCTCCACGTCGTGGTGCTATCTGTTTTTCCACCACCACCATACATGGATAGGTATAATGGTGGAAATAATAACAATATATGATTATTATAACATCATACTAATTCTGAGATATTATATCATCCACTCCAATTCCATTCAATAATTATGGGAATGATATCATCGCTTGTATGTACGTACGGATTACCGTCTCCATTACACGATGAGGTTCATTCTCCATGTTAACCATTCCAGAATTATTATACAGTATTTATAATAAATAATCATGAAATTTATGACATAATAAGGATACTGGATTTATGTACATGTTATTTACTTACATCCATTCAATTTAATAATGAAACGAAAACAGTGTTCATGCATACGTACGACCTACCGTCTCCATGAATGGTGTAATTAAATCCATTTGTAGTTCGATTATATATATTTATATATTGAAATTATGATATATATAAATCATGTTTTACATTATAGATGTAATTAATCATGATCTAAGTAATCATATAGAAAATTACAATTCAAAATACGTACGATAAATGAACTAATTTTACCCAAAACACTACTTTAACATGGAATTGTCAAATGAACGGGTAAATATAGTTTTAAGTGAAGCATATGTGATATCATAAATTTAACAACCCGACCCCATTTACCCAGAGATGGTGCATTATTTTAATACATTGGCATGATTACAAGGAATGAATTCCCAAAGGACCGATCGGTTTAGCAGTCTTCGAAAATAGATTACATACATAAATGTTACATTACACTTTATAACATAAAAATAAACATAAATAATCCTTTATGAACGCCATTATTCCCTTGGATTAACTTTGAATATCAATCACAATACACTTCTTGGAATCCTGGAAAAATAATATATAGAAATGGGTGAGCTCAGATGCTCAGAAAGGATAACAATACAGTGGAAACTTTCATAAGTAAGCATAAACATTTATGGCAATGTATAACTAAAACAAAAGCCTTTTAAACTTGAAAATAAGCATAATTTTGCAAAAAATAAAATGAAGTAATTCCATTTACATATTCACATGGATATTCTACTAGTCGAATAATCACATTCAATATCACTAACCACTTTCATAATGATGTAATGCATAATTCCAAACTATCATAACCACATAGTCAAGGCCTTATGCCAAGACTAAAAATAAGATTTTATCAAGTACTTGTGCCAAGACACTAGTTTGTATCATGAGACATACCGATTCATCTAGGAGCTATAGCGGGCTCCACCCGTCACTTATTAAGTCCAATGAATTTCTCTTATGAACAGGTTCAAACAAAACATAAAACTTCTTATTAAAACTAACATACAAAATGTCTATACATTCTCCATAAAACATGAATGGTACAAAAATAACACATACACAGTCAAACATATCAGAAAACCTTCAATAAAATATGGAAGATTTGTATCATAATAAATCAACTTCAAACAAGTTTAAAATCCATCAATGGATGTTGACATAGATGAAAATGATTTGTAAAACTCTTTGAGAGAAATATCCCTTTTTAATGAAATAATTTAAAAGTCACACAATTTAGAATGGAAGAAATTTAATGAAATTTTTGAATCAAAGTGTCTCATACCACTTTAGAACTTTTCAAAGGAATTAACATTTTAAAAACATTCATGTCCATATAAATAAATACTTAAAACCCATTTTGATGACAAGGATAGTATTGAGAAAGATTTAGAAGAATAAATATTTAAAACATTTGAAATGATGTTTTTGTAAAAAAAAAGTGCCTTAAAATAATCCCTTTAAAAACTCTTTCATGAAACATGGACATGGATAATAAATATGTCCCATTATATACTTATGTAAAAACAAACTCGGATAATAAAGAGATTAGGAAATTAACCCTTACCAATTTGGTAACTTACGAAACATACACCCCCTAAAAGAGATATCATACACTGAATATATAAATACACATAAATTAAAGTGTATTACACAAAAAATACAATTATGGGCAGTACATATAGCATACAAAAGGTAATAGTGGCAATATGGCACAAATCACACGAGAATAAGGAGTGAGATGAAAAACCCTTACCTTACACTTTCCTTTAGTCGAGGGTACGTTTAACTTATTGTATGAATACCGTAGTATGTTATTAAATTATAAAAGAACCATATTAATATTTATTATATCATAGATTATTCATTTATTACTTTATAATACCCATTTAATAATAATTTCCATGTTAAATTAACATTTCGAGTAATAATCGCTTTCTTTATCGTATGTGTTTTAACTTGTTACTCTTGATTCTATAACTTATATCATGATTTAAATACTTCCAGAATATAAAACATGATTTATATATCATATATATTTAGAATATAAATATGTATAATAGAAAAATGTGTGATATGAAAACACCGTTTATGGAGACTGTAGTCTGTACGTATGTAGAAACGTTGTTTCCATTTTCATAATGTATTGAAGAAAAAAAAGTGAATAAAATATATTTAAGTAAATATATATATATATATATATATATATATCCAGTAGCATTATTATGTCATATATTACAAACATATTAGTAATGTATATCTTTCTAACCGTCGATGAATAGTGAATGTGGAAATTAATCTCATCGCGTCGTGGAGACGATAATTCGTAGGTACGCATGAGCGGCAATATCATTTCCTTAAAGGTGTGGAATTGGATGGTATAATAATTTTACAGAGACATTATCATGTTCTTTTCATTATTTATATACATATTACTCATCATTATATCCTTCCAAACAACATAGTGTTGAATAAAATATTACACCACGGAGTGGAGACGGTAAGTTGTACGTACACACGCATGGTGACATTATCATCCATAAGATGGATAAAAAATGAATATTGTTGTGAAATATTAATAATAACATCATATTATATATAATACACTAGATTTATTATTTTATAATGGAAATAACAAAGAAAGAAGAAGTGGAAGAAGAAAAGAACGTGAAAGTGGGTGGTGAAATCATTACCTCTTCTTCAGGTTCTTCCTTTTGATTTGATCAAAAGGGCTCCATAGGATGGCTTTATGATCAAAATAAAGCCTCTAGGTTGAATTGAGAGAAGTTGGGAGGATACATATGAAGGTTTTGGCCGAGCCAAATGGCTTTGGAGGTGTGAAGAATTGGATAGAAGTGATGTCATTTTATATAGGGGAGTAGGGGCTCTTTGGAAAAAACTTAAAGTATTATTTTATAATAAATTCATATTCAATTTATAATGGCTCCAAAATGGATTATTTGAGTTATAAGGTGGGGAGGGTTTGAAAACCACTCATCCAATAGGTTGGAGACAGGATTGGGTCACTATACTAACCTTATCTTTTATATTTAACTCTTAGTTAATTAGTTTGACATTTACCATGTCTCTTTGTATTTTTATATTATTTGGTTATTAAACATACTATAAACTACCAAGATAACCCAAAGTGGTTCATTAATGACATACCTATCATCATTTAATTCCTTTTTCCAAACCATAGATTTTTAGGAATATTATATCAACTAATAATAAAATAGTTTTTTAAAAAACTCTTTTATGTCAATTTTGACAGTATTTAATAATTGATTTTTGTTAAAGTTGGATCAACTTTATTAATTCAAAATAAATTTATTTAATCAATCCTAACATTCCATAGTAACCTATAAAATTCTAGTATGGAATCAAAATATTCAAATTTTATTTATTTTGGCATTTATAATATCATTTATTTTATTCATTCATTAATAAAGAAAATATTGTCTCATCATTGTGTCATAAATAAATTTCATTATTTAATCTCAAAAAATTATAAATAAAATACCATTATGTTTGAAATATTTTTATATTTGTAATTAATATTTATAGTCTAATTTATCTTGTGTATAACCCTATATTAAAAATGGTTTAGTTATTAAACATTGATATTAACTCTTTTAACTCTCCTTTAAATTAAATAATAATAAATGTCTTAATCTAATCCAAGTGGACCTAAAGGGTCATATTTTATTCATAAGGTTTTTATGGTAGACTTACACTTATCCAATAGAATTAGGACATGTGTGAGGGTAATAATAATATCATTTTTACCCTTAATTACCCTATTTAGTTTTAACCGTGGTAAATAAAAGTAAAACGTTACTATTCACCAAAAATTATTTTAATCCTATTGAACCCAATTTTACTACTTGATATTAATTGTGTCTCTCGGATTTTCAAAATTCAACTCACGTAAGAGGTAAAATTATTTATTATGTGAATTTTCAAATTCTCCTAGTATGTGGGTAAAAGATGGTGAAAAGTTCAATAAAATTTTTATATATCTAAAATTATTATAAGATGAATCAATTGAATTAAATTGAACTTATATAGGTATTATGTATCTATTTTGACCTAAAATTAATTGAAATAAATTAAATAATTATTTAAATAAAAATTCGGTTTTAAACTATTACTCAGTGTTTTTCACTGTTCATCAAAAATTAAAAGTTTTCAGAAAAATACCAAAAATTCACCCTAAGATAATTTTTATATTCCTAATTAAATAATGAAGTCTATTTTACAATGTTCAAAAAATAGAAGTTGGATTTATTAATTTAAAATTAATTCCCTCTCTCAAAACCAAATGGCGTATTTTTATGAAATAATAACTATCAAAAAATTGACACTTGTATTTGTCCAATTTGAAAGTGAAATTACTTACAATGACCATCATTGGATTAAATTGTAAAAATATAATCTATCTATACTTCCAAACCATTAAAATGTATAATTTAACACTATAAATTATGTTTTTCAAAATAGTTGTTTTTAGTTAAAATATAGTATTATTCACGATTCACCCAAAAATGAAAGGTATCAGAAAAACACCAAAACTTTATTGCAACAAAATTCTTATGTCCCGATTATAAAGAAGAAGTATATTTTGTAAAATTGAATATATAATAGTTTGAAATATTGGATTTAAAAATGGTTCACCAATAAAAGGTTGTACAGGTATATTTTTTGAAAAATACTTCTTTTATCTAAAAAAAATAAATTAGTTCTTACATTATGTCTAATAAACTCATAATATGGATTCTAAAATTATAAGGTTTATATAAAGTTTAAAATTTATTTAATACTATTCATAACCACTTTTGAACGTCTAGTTTAGTAAGTTGTGGTGTGCTTGAACTCGATGTTGCGTGTAGTATAAGATATTGAATTACTTTGAAGAAATAATGTACTATGAAATCGTGGGGTGTTACATTCTTCCATCCTTCAATAAACATCATCTTTGAAATTTGAAAAAAATAATCGAAAATAAAATTTAGAAAATAGAAAATATCTTTGGGAAACCCCACATTGGAAATTATGTTAATAAAATTTAGACTTAATAAGTGAAAACGGGAATTGAAAGGGTCACCGCCAAATTATGATCTCGATTAGGAGAACATTGGTGGAAATTAGAGACATATAATTGGAGGAAAAATAAAAATATTTATAGGTAGTGATTGAGATCATCAATCACAAACAAGTGTAAAATTGAGGGCCTTAAATTCATCAATCTATGATGATTTAAAATAACATCGGTTCAACAAAACATATGGCATTAGTATAACACGTTTTTTGTTTTTAGATCCATTTGCTAAAGTATAATAATTAATTTCTTCATAGAATAAGAGAATAGGAAAAATATATACATGAGAATTAGATTCCCATCCTTTAACTTATTTCTACCACAAACTCATCTTTGACTCTAAAAGATAATATAACTTAAAAATAACATTCTATTTATTCTATTCGTATAGGGTTAAAAAATGAATTTATAATTCATCTACTAGAATTTTTTAAAAAAGCCTACATTATTCAATCCAGGACATCACGTGGTCCAGTGGTTGGTGATACACCGTTTTTTCCCTTCAGTTGTGGGTTCATGTCTCGCTAACTTGCCGGACGCAACAGGTTGCTGCCCGACCTCCGGGTTGTCCCTTTTATGGAAATCCAAAAATAACCTTAACAATAGTATCCAATTTCAATCTTAATCCATTCCAGCCTTTAGAATTATCTGAAATACTATATCCCAACCCTCTGTCCAAAATTTATAAGGAAGTTAAACATAATAAGGATCCCTTTTTCCAGGTAATAATATCTTAACACCTTCATCATATATTCTTTTACAACATCACAACATCCTGAATTAACAAAATCAACCATCTCTTATTCCAAAAACACTACTTCATTATCAGGACCATATTAAGGAATACCTTTACTTCAACCATGAATTTTCCAAAAAAGTGTAGCATACTATTAAGTCATTTTTCTTAGAACCATATAATACCAAATCCTCAATAAAATAGTACTGTAGTAAAATCCTTATTTATCTCCATAATTCATGTAACTAGTATACCATTGATGCAACACTCAAATGAAATAACAACATAAGAATAGTAGTCCTTCCACTTCACCTGATGTATTATCTTAACTTGATTATAATCCAATAACATCATTTTCGGTATACTCTTATGATTTGGACATTGGTTCGCATAGTGTCCCAACTCCTTGGAGATGAAGTATTGTATATTTGAAACCTTTTTCTTTCCTTTGCAGTCACGTACTTGGTGTCATTTTTTCTCCACACATATAACAAACCCTAATTCACTTCATGCATGTTCCATGGTGTTTCTTCCCATAGTTATCTCATATGGGAAAATTCTTCTTTTCCCTCTTCCCTTTATCCATCTTTCTCTCTTCCATCCTTTTCTTCTCTTGCTTCCCTTCAATGCCATAGGACTCAGAGATTTATTTACTTATCTTATTAACACATGATACAATTTCTTTATATGTTTAGAATACATGGGAGACTATTTCCCTTCTCAATGTTGGATTAATACTATGAAAGATATGATCCTTCTTACTCTTTGGGTCATACGTATTACTGGAGTTCACATTTCTTCTACTGTGTCCCATTTCTATACAATGGCATAGACTAGGTCAGTTTATGAATTTCAATGAATAATTACAAACCTGTAAAATACCTAACATAAATTGAATAGTTTATGGATATAATCCATAAGAATATTTTAATTGATGTGTTATATATTAGTAGATCCTTCATAATGATTTGTAATGAAAATTAGAATTATCCTAAGAATATCCCCCAGGAGTGTCGTATCCAAGAGTGCAGCAAGGCCCGTTGTCGTGCACCAGTTCATGTTCGAGTCTAGCTCAAAGCGGTGTTTTCAAGTTTTAGCCCTAGGTACATCTGTTCCAGAGCCGCCTCTACCTGCTCGTATCCAGAAAGGGATGTATTTCTTGGAAAACTCACAAAATCTATACAATACAAAAATTCTATGATGTTCTTCTATACTAATCCTCAAAGTCCATCTTAGCTCTATGTTCTCTAATAATAGTTTATCTAAATTTAGCTTCTATGGTTTTCACTAAACCTCCCTCTGATACCAACTATAATGCCCCTGACCCTAGTTACCCAGAGTCGGTTCATTATTTTAATACATCGGTATGATAACAAGGAATCATGTCTCGAAGGACCGATCGGTTTAGCAGACTTGGAAAATATATTACATACATAAATGTTACATTAGACTTTATAACATAAAAAACAACATAAATAATCCTTTATTAATTCCATTATTCCATTGGCTTAACCCCGAATATCAATTAAAATACACTTCTTTTAATCATGGGAAAAATAAAACATAGAAAGGGGTGAGCTCAGATTCTCAGTAAGGAAAACAATACAGCGGAAATATTCATAAGTATGTATAAACATTTAAGGCAATGTATAACTAAAACAAAAGCCTTTTAAACATGAAATTCAACATAATATGGGAAAAAATTAAGTAATTTCATTTACTTATTTACAGGGATAATCTACTAGTCGAATAATCACATGCAATATCACTAACTGCTTTCATAATGATGGATTTCATAATGCCAGACTATCATAACCACATAGTCAAGGCCTTGTGCCAAGACTACAAATAATATTTTGTCAAGGCCTTGTTCCAAGACACAAGTTTGTCTCATGAGGCCTACCGATGCATCGAGGAGCTATAGTGGGCTCCACCCGTCACTTATTAAGTCCAACGCATTCCTCATATGAACAGGATTAAACATAACATAAACATTCATATTAAAACTGACATATGAAATGTCAATACGTTCTCTATAAACCATGAATGGTATAAAAATAACACATCCACATTAAAACATATCACAAAATCTTAAATACAATATGTAATATTTGTATTATAATAAATCATCTTCAAACAAGTTTAAAATCCATCAAAGGATGTTGACATATATGAAAATGATTTGTAAAACTCTTTGAGGGAAATATCCATTTTTAATTAAATCATTTAAAAGCCATAAAATTTATAAATGAAGAAATTTAAATAGATTTTTGAATAAAATTTTTCCATACCACTTTTAAACTTTTTAAAGGAATTAACATTTTAAAAACATTCATGTCCATGTAAATAAATCCATAAAAACCATTTTAAAGACATGGACATTAATGAGAATGATTTAGAAGAAAAAATATTTAAAACATTTGAAATGATGTTTTTGTAAAAAAAATCCTTAAAAGAATACCTTTAAAAACTATTTCATGAAACATGGACATGGATAATAAATATGTCCCATTAGATACTTACGTAAAAATAACCGTAGATAATAAGGAGACTGTGAAATTAACCCTTACCAATTTGGTAACTTACAAAACATACACCCCATGAAAGAGCTATCATACAATTTTTATGTAAATACACATAAATTAAATTTTATTATACTAATAATATAATTATGGTCAGTACATACACCACACAAAATCTAATAGTGGAAATATGGCACCAATCTAATGGGAATAAAGAGTGAGATGAAAACCCCTTACCTGGAAATTTCCTTTAGTCGAGGGTACATTTAGCATCTGGTATAAAGACCATATTATGTTATTAAATTAAACTAGAACCATATTTATATTTATGATATCATACTTTATTCATTTATGACTTTATACTACCCATTTAATAATAATTTCCATGTTAAATTAACATTTCGGGTAATAATTGCTTTCTTTGTCGTACGTGTTTTAACTTGTTAATATTGATTATATCAATTAGATCATGATTTAAATACATCAATAATATAACACATGATTTTTATATCATATATATTTAGAATATAAATATGTATAATGGACATATATATGAAATGAAAACACCGTTTATGGAGATGGTAGTCTGTACGTACGCATAAACATTGTTTCCATTTTCATAACGTACTGAACAGAAAAAATATAATAAAATATATGTAAGTACATATATATATATATATATCCATTAGCATTATTATGTCTTATTTTACAAACATATTAGCAATATATATTTTTATAATCATCGATGAATGGTGAATGTGGAAATGAATCTAATCGCGTCGTGGAGACGGTAATCTGTAGGTATGCATGAGCAACAACATCATTTCCTTAAAGGTGTGGCATTTGATGGTATATTAATTTTACAGAGACATTATCATGTTATTTTCATTATTTATATACATATTACCCATCATTATATCCATCCAAATAACATAGTGTTGAAAAAAACACACCACGGCGTGGAGACGGTAAGCCATACGTACGCACACATGGTGACATTATCATTCATAAGATGGATAGAATAATGTAAATTTGTGTGAAATATTTATAATAACATCAATGTATGTATAAGATAATGGATTTATTATTTTATAATGGAAATAAAAAAGAAAGAAGAAGTGGATGAATAAATTAACTTAAAAGATGGTGGTGAAATCATTACCTCTTCTTTGGGTTCTTCCTTTTGATTTAATCAAAAGGGCTCCATAGGTTGTCGTTATGATTGTACAAAGGCCTCTAGGTTTAATTGAGGTAAGTTGGGAGGATATTTGGGCAGGGGTTGATGAGCCAAATGGCTTTGGAGGTGTGAATAATTTGTTAGAAGTGGTGTCCTTTTATATGGGGGGAGGGTCTCTTTAGGAAAAACTTAAGGTATTGTTTTATAATAAATTAATTTTCAGTTTCCAATTGTTCAAAAATACATTATTTAATTCATAAGGTGGGGATGGGTCTAAAACCACTCAACCAATAGGTTTGAGATATGTTTGGGTCACTATATTAACCTTATCATTTAGATTTAACTATTAGTTAATTAGTTTGACATTTACCATGTCTCTTTGTATTTTTATATTATTTGGTTAATAAGCTTACTATAAACTTCCAAAAGAACCCCAAGTGGTTCATTAATGACATACCTATCATCATATAAGTCCTTTGTCCGATCCTTTGATTTTTAGGAATATTATATCAATTAATAATATAATATTTGTTTTAAAAACTCTTTTATGTCATGTTTGACACTATTTAATAATTTATTTTTTATAAAGTATCAAAATCATTATTAATTTAACCTAAATTCATTTAATCAATACTAAAATTCCATAGTAACCTAAAAAATTTGTGTATGGCATCAAAATACTAAAAAAAATTAACATTTATAGTACCATTTATTCGATTCTTTCATTAATAAAGAAAATATTACATCATCATTATGTCATAAATAAATTTATTAATTTTATCTCTAAAAATTTTAAATAAAATTCCATTATGTTGGAAAATTTTTTTATATTTATAATGAATATTTATAGTCAAATTTATCTTATGTATAACCCTATATTAAAAATGGTTTCGTTATTAAATTTTGATTTTAACTTTTTTAACTCTTCTTTAAATTAAATAATAATAAATGTCTTAATCAAATCCAAGTGGACCTAAAGGGTCATATTTTATTCATAAGGTTGTTTTTGGTCAAATTACACTTATGCTATAGAATTATGACAAGTGTGAGGGTTATAATAATATCATTTTTACCCTTAATTACCCTATTTACTTTTAACCATGGTAAATAAAAGTAAAAAGGTACTATTCACCAAAAAATATTGTTATATTATTGAACCACATTATACTCCTTGATATTAACCGTGTCTCTCCAATTTTCGAAATTCAACTCACAGATGCGGTAAAATTAAGTTTACTGTGAATTTTTAAATTCTCCTAGGAGGTGGATAAAAGATGGTGAAAAGTTCAACAATATTTTATATATATCTAAAATCATTATAGACTAACTCAAATGAATTACATTGAAAATATATAGGTATTATGTATCTATTTTTACCTAAAAAAATTTAAATAAAATAAATAATTATTTAAATAAAAATTCTGTTTTAAACTTTAACTCAGTGTTTTTCACTATTCATCAAAAATTAAAAGTTTTCAGAAAAATACCAAAAAGTCACCCTAAGATAATTCCGATATTAAAAATTCAATAATGAATACTATTTTACCAAATTCAAAACATAGAAGTTTCATTTATTAATTTAAAATTAATTCCCACTCTCAAAACCAAAAGTCATATTTTTATGAAATAATAACTATCAAAAGTTTGACACTTGTTTATGTCCAATTTCAAAGTGAAATTACTTAAAATTACCATCGTTGGATTAAATGGTGAAAATATAATCTATTTATACTTCCAAACTATTAACATGTATAATTTATCAATATAAAATATTTTTATTAAAAAGTTTTTAGTAAAAATATAGTATTTTCACTATTCACCCAAATATGAAAGTTATCAGAAAAACACCAAAACTTTATTGAAACTAATTTCCTATTTCCAGATTCTAAATAAAAATTTTATTTTTTTAAATTGAATATATAAAAGCTTCAAATATTGTATTTAATAAGGGTTCACCATTAAAAGGCGGTAAAAGTATATTTTTTGAAAAATACATCTTTTATCTGAAAAAATGAATTAGTTCTTACATTATGTCTAAGAAACTAATAATATGGATTCTAAAATTATAAGGATTATATATAGTTCAAAATTCAGCTAAAACTATTCATAACAGCTTTTGAATGTCTAGTTTGGTAAGTCATGGTGCGCTTGAACTCGTTGTTGCGTGTATTGTATGCTATTGAATTACATTGAAGAAATAATGTACTATGAAATCGTGGGGTGTTACAATAAATAATATTATGGTATGGTTACCATTTAATAATTTGTCTAAACCCGCTTTATAGGAGTCTTGGACACATATGAATGAAATTGTGCATAAGGTAATGGATAACTAGTCCAATCTTGTTCTTATCTGAGAATGTTTATTCGTATGTATTTATTGGGGTTATATTTATCATCCATGTCCATGTTTTATATAAAAATGTTTCCATAATGTATTTAATATTCTTCCATGTTAGATTAAGGTCATTTTTTCCATTTTTTAATTTTAACACATCGTTTGGAATGAATCATTCTTTTGTTTACCATACAGGGTACTTTTTCACTTTTCCGGAAAAAGTACGAGGAGAACATTTTTTTAAGATATATGGCATGAATGGATTTTTATAGTTTCATAAATTATTATTTCCATGAAGCATCCTCTATAAAATTTCATGATTATTTTGAATGAAATTATTTTCTTTTAAAATTGCACGGTATTTTAAAAAATTGATTTTGAAGAAGAATGGATACTTTCCTCTAGAATTCATTTGAAGTGTTTTATAAAAACTATTTTACATCTAAGATGAAATTTTTTAATATGGATATGTTTCATGTATAATTTCCCTATTATTTACCCGGTTTTATTTTGTTTATGATAGAATTATAGCCATTGTTTTATATGGATTCTGTTATGATGGTATGATATATATGAAACCCATTTTATTCACCGGGTTATGATGAATCATTTTTTGTATATTTTGTGTCACACGAAAGAATTATTTCATTATGAGATGGGTGGGACCTATATCTCCATAAAATTCATTGGGAAAAGTTTTATATATCATGAGATAGACAAGGATGAATGACAAGTAAAATAGGGTTCAGTAATACAGGGCTGGAACGACAAGTAAACCAGGTTCAGTAATGGACATTATCCACTATGATGGTCTTGGCTGCAATGTCTTGGCTACTATGGAAATCATAACATGTGCTTAATGGATTACACAATTACATGTTTTATTCCCATACTATTTTATCATGTTTAATGTTTCTTTATGATCAATGCCTTACGTATTGCCAAGATTTATTTCACAACCTATGATTTTTATGTTTAAACATTATTTTCAGGTTTTTAAGTTCAAATGTATATGGTTTGTTTTGTTTTCTCTATGCTTACCCTTACTAAGAATTTGAGTACAACCTTTTTATGTCTTATTTTTCCCAAGATAAAATGAATGTTTTTAGGTAATTAAAAAGGGAATGATCTTTATGGTAGATGTTGACGATCTTTCACCCTGATTAGATGATTGTTTTCAATGTTTCTAAAGAAACTAAACTTTTATGGTCATGGGTGTCTGTTTTTTATGTATTAAGTATTCCTAAAAAGTAATGTAATGTCCATGTACATCAATCTTGTGCCTCTACATTCCTTAATAATTTTTTTCATGTGATATCATATAATTATTTTCCCTCAATGAAAAAATTATTTGGTGTTACTTGTACTTTTATGGGGACATTTTTCAACGGTATTTTACGTATTATTCATCAGGTTGTTTTATTATAGTGATGTAATGATATTTATGTAACCCATTTTTTCCACGGGTTTGATTTTATTGAATGATGTTAATGAAACCAATTTTGTTCCATTGGATCTAATATGTTGAATTATTTATGTTATAATTTCACACATATAAATGGTTTTCATTATGTGACAAGATGTACTAATATATCCATCCAATGAATAATGTAATGATAGAACATATGTGAACTCAAAGTGTATACGAGAGGTCATCCTAAGATGGAAAAAAAGTTACATGGGAGGTCATCCAAATCGTGCAATAATAGGGTGCATGGGAGGTCATATAAGACTATAACTAGAAGGCACACTGGATGTCATCCCATGCCTGAATTAGTGATATGGGTGATTAGCCTATGTCTAGCATAATATTAATTTCATGGTAGGTATCATTGACATAAGGCATTATGAGCTTATGTGTACAACAAAATATTCATGTCTTATTCCATTGTTATACTCTCATGGATCATGTTCTATAATTATATTAGATTCATGTATTATGAACAGCTAATCCTTATTCCATGAATCATGTATATGATCTTGGATATGCAGGTTTTGATCTACTAATTTTATGATCACGTTTTTGTACCCTTATGGTCATGTTAAAATTATGTATCTTTCTTGTTTACCATTAATGAGAATCTAAGACCACACTTTCTTATGTTTCCATTATTCATGTTATAATGAATGGTTTTATGTAGGAGTATTAAAGGGGGATATCGTTATTGGATATGTCAAAGATGTTTCACAAAATTAGAAGAAGTCGTTCCATGTTTCCAAATGTGGTAAACTATTATGGTCTTCAGGGATGTGTTTTTGAAATGTAATGAATATTTATCTAAAAATATGTAACATGCATGTTTGAAAATTTTCATTCATTATTGGTAACAGCCTTAAAATACCTTACTGAGTAAGAATTGATCAGAAAGAGGTGCAAAATAGATATAACATCCCGTCCCAGATGCCCCATAACTGATGCTCTGTGCTGGTGTGTCACAAGGCCACAAGCATGCCTCCACATATTCCAGAGGCTATCAACTAGCAATGAGGGCCTAGGAGGTGATCGTAGGAAGACTATTTCCCCATATGAGAGTAATCGAATAGTGGAAATAACCAAGTATCGTACACAATGGAATGTAAACAATGTGTCGAAGCAATAAACTGAAATAGTAATCTTCAATAATAAAATGTAGTAAAAAATCATGAACAGATATGCAATACAGTAAATCACCCTAAACCCACTAGGCTAAACATATAAATACATGTAAAAATAAATTGAATGTAAATGTACTGGGATTAACTAATAAATATGAGCCAAACTATATATCAAATCTCTAGACACTCTCAAACTGCAACAACCCGATTAGTTGAACAACTCGATCAGCTCTGCTCAATCGTGCAACACTAGGCCTCATCCCTATCCACCATGAAACTTGTGATCAACCTGAAAAGAATACATAAGTTTCACATGTTTACCAAGGTTCATGTGTGTGGGGGAGAAAGAAATTTAGTAGGTCACTCAAAAAATCAACCTATAAATGTTTTGTTATAGTTTATACAACAACAATATGGTCAGCCTAGCTAAAGCACAACTAAACAAAAGGCAAAACCAACATGAAACCACGGTCGAATTTACGGTCTGTAATCCCTATCAACTGGGAAAGTTCCAGCTTTGATGTCCATATCTATATACATATACATATATAGACCCATACCAGTACATATATTCATAAATATTTATATTCATGTGTATGTGAAACATACAACACAAAACTAAATCTATAGTCGTTCCTTGGGTATGTAATCCAAATTTCCTGGATATCCTGTGCAAGGGAATTGAGTTGGATGTTGGGAAACTCAAGTCGTGTATCATTAAGTTGATCTTTGGTTCTGTAATCTAATTTTTATATACCATATTTGGCGAATTCTTGAATTATATTTCTGATAAAGCTACGTAGCCATAGGGGGACACTCATCCTACACCTAGAATCATCTGTACTCGCCTCCAATAACTAACTAGGATATATTATACTGATGGTCAATCCTGACTAATCCAAAAGTGAAAAATCATTCCATTCATAGGATGATGAGATCTTAATAATCTCCACCTATAAATAATTATTCTGAGAATTGCGTCTAGACATCCTATAAAACATTACTAAGGCAGTCACCATACTTCTTATGTATGTGTATTCAATCCATTGTTTGAGCCCTCGGTCTCGGTCTGTAAGCAGTCACAACATTCAGAACATGGATGTTCCCTAATGGGATTACCCTTATAAGATCATTAAATATAGAACTCTCTGGTGAGCCGTAATGATATAACCCTACAGTATCATAACTGACCAAAAATGCTTAATCATTATGATCAAAGGATCAGGTGATCGTAATCATCCCCACCACTCAGAAGTGTGTAATCTACCATGAGTCCTAGGTTTTTTATGCTTGAATCATTGAGAGAATAATCATACTCATTGTGTATCCTACATCTTATGAGTTCATCCCTATAATTCCTATAATGGAAATCCATGTATCGCTAAAGGAATACTGTAAACATCAAGTAAGTCTTAACAATGGGATACCAGGAAGCATCTCTGGTCATCCCAACAAAATATATATCACAACATATATATATATATATATATCATTTCTCAGTAGCGAAGTACCAGTTAGTACCTCTAGGTATACTAGTAAATATCTTATATAACATGGATCAGAAGTTGGATTGCAGGGAAGCATGTCTGAAATCCCAATAAGAAAAATGGATCCCAATAAGAACATCTAGGCATCCCAATAGAAATGAAGACTCCTCACATCAGGCTCGGCAGCCACCAACTAAGAAGCACCTCTGGTAAACATAATTATTTCCATAATAAACAAGTGAACATAACAAGGAGTGAGGGTGGCCCAAATTCCAAACACAACACTATCTCCATATCCCCATAGGCGTCTCAGTTCGTCATAGGTTATAGGTGACAACAGAACACCATCTCTACCCAAACCTGATATAAAACTCTTGGTCAACCAAACCATGGGCACCCGCTGGGTCCCTGAAGTGAAACACAAACAGGCATCCTACTCGGAATCATCTAGGTAAAAATGAGTGAAGGAATCCTACACGAGATCCTTATCATAAAGCATGGGAAGATTCCTAGCTGGGATCCTTGAACTAAGAACATATAGATATTCTATAACAAGGATCTTCTCAAAGTAAAGTAGTAGACATATCCTATGAGGGACTCCCAAGGTCAGCACATAAGTAAATGTATCCCTCAGTGAATCCTTGGAAGCATCCGGTCTCATGGCCTCGTAGCCCATAAGGGGACGTCTCACTATGGGAACGTCCACAAAAGCATAGTTCATGGGAGATAGATCATAGCTCATCTCAGATCAATGGTCTCAACAAGGTTTTGTCCAAACCCCCAACCTATCAACCATTCCATGTCTCACTCTCATGAGACCACTAAAGTTGATAAATGGAGGAGTAAACTCAAAATTTAGATAGAAACTCCTAAAACACCATTTGAATTACCTGTAAATTTCAAAAGGATTCCACCATTTGGATCTACACATAAATTGCATACAAGGGAATAATCACATGCCCAATTCGGACTTCTACGGCACAAATTACCACAAACCACACTGATGGAAAAGTATATGGTGTGTAATTTAGAGTACACAGTGTGTACTCTTATCCCTCCCCCAAGATGTGTACTTATACATGGCCAGAAAAACATGGGACCTACCTGTGTAAAATGACATAGTGAGAACATTAAAGTACATGGTGTGTGCTATCTAAAAACCAAAAACATGTGATGTTTTTCATACGTACAAGAACATGGTCATGTACCACCGCACGATGTGTAATAAGAGTAAATGACATGTACTTATAAAAACTTCATCTCCCCTAATAGGAAGAACACATGGTATGCTCCCCTGGAACACACACTGTGTAACTTGGGATTCTCGATGGGAAAACCATCTGATCTCCCAAAACCCCTATTTTCACCCCCAAAACAATATATCATCCCTTAAGAGGGAAAAAGAAAGAAATATATGGATATAAAAACATTAAACAACAAATTTAAAGGAGATATATGGAAGAAAATTAAAATGGGCCTACCTTTAGGTAGAAACCACTAAGGATTCGCTTGATTTCACTATCCACAGTCGACATACGCCGACTCAGCATGTCGAGGGATTTGAAACAGTACCTCACTTAACTTCCCTTTCTATTATTTCTACCATCCCCATTTCTCTCTTAGGTAACATACAAGGAGTTTCACATAATAGGTTTGGACAAGAAGGAGGTGGAAGGAAGATGTAGGAATATAAAATAATAAAAAGGAAAGAAAACAAAAATAGGCATGATTCAGCCCTGGGGCCTAACTCGAGTGTATGCCTCTCTAAGGCTATAGTCCCCATTCTAAACACAATGATGGAGCCAGAATTTAAATCTTACATTATGTCCAAAAGTTATCACCTAATAAAAAAAACCAAATATTATCTGAAAACAAGGGTCACTACTTTTAAAATGGCCAAAGGTGCACACCCCACCATATGTCTTAACTTACACTGTTCCTCATGCAAAACCTTAACAGGGTTACCTCTTCCCCACCAAGGAAGGCATTAAAAATAAAAATAAAAGGAACAGAGTGTAGGGCCGAAACTCTATCAATATACTCAAGAGTAATCAAGATAGTGCATGATCATCTCTTAAAGAAGTACACAATGATTCTAAAAAAAGGCATGTACAACTCCCTCCAAGCCACCCTCACATCCTATCATAGCCTATCTAGGATTCAGCCCTGACTTAACCATCACATGGTAACCCATCATTTCATGATGTCACCTCTACCACAGAGGGTCATTTCAATACATCATTTGATGTCTAAACCCACATCAAATCTTAAAACCTTAGTCCTCAACTCGTACCTGACCACTCACCGATTTTGATTCAGACAACACCATGCACAACTGGAATGTATCCTTACAACCTGAATCTTACTCTTGTGAGTCTTCCATCACTATGCTAAGATGATCATGCAACATATCACATCAGTTTCATTAATCGAGAATCACCCTAGGAACTCCTCTTCAAAAAAGAGCACCACACTTATGCCGAGATTTATTCTGTAACCTCCCATCACACAACGCCATTCCAGTCATGAGAATTTACCCACACTCTGACTATATTAGTTACAATGTAAACACTAGTCAACTAGGTGGAACACCCGAATAGTCCTTCCCATCGAAGCCAGTATCTAAAAGCAAGCACCCGAGTTGCCTTGATCAAAATCTAAATGCATCAACATGACAATAACACAAAACTCGACCACATACCCATCCTCAATCGCAAAGTGATCATAGAACAATGATCACTTTTGAAAAAGGTATTGGAAACATGGGCCAACCTTTCAAGGAAGATACCCTAAAACAAAACATGCGTCGACCTACAAGGGTCTGAGTCTAAATGAATGGAATCTAGGTATCCCAACTCGCCAAAAAAATACAACCTATAAAAGAAGGGAAAGATCAAAATAAAAAATAATGTTTCAAACTGAAAACACAACCTGTGAGGGCCTAGGTCCCCTCCAGGTATCCTTAGAAGAAAATTCTCCTAGGATGTCACAACCCTTGTAAAATAGAAACTGAACTGACACACATTGGGTATTTGTATATGGAAATACCCCTGAAGGTCGAGTTCATAAAAAAAGTCTTGATACATGTTGACATCATACTCTCTGATCTGCCTAGATAACTAGAGACCATAGAACAACATCGAATAAATGTCATAACAAAAGGGACATCCCATGTCATATCGACCAAATAGGGTCACTGTAAAAGAGTTGCATGAGGACTGAGTCATCAACCTCTTAACAAATATTCCTTAGTGTAGAACCACATAACCTATAATCAGAGTAAAAATTATGTGTAATAAGACCTAAAGGTCTCATTCGTTAGTAAAAACACACACTAGTAGGCCTATATGTTGTGAATCCTATGTTCCTAGTATGATTCATGAGATGAATCTTTCCTTTTCTTGACAAAGAGTAAAAAACCATCCTTGGCATCTTACTAATGGCCTTGATCTAGATATCCATTGAAAATCATAACAGCCCCACAACATGTGCTTTGATCAAGGAAAAATCATATACAACTATAAAATTGAAAATCATAACAGCAATGCTAAACCCTGACAACTAGGACTTATTACCAGAACAACTGTTCTTGACACATGAGTCTTATATCCTTCACAGGTTCTAACACATACCTAATACACATGTCTACCATATCCAAAATAGTAATGACCAGAAAAAGATAACTCCTCTGACACCACTTTGTAACACCCCGACTTAGATTCCACTAAACCAGTGCTCAATCAAGTGTGGTAGAAGGCCTCAAATGCACCTCCCTATACACTATATGCCTCCGACTAGTAGCGATGGCCTATGAGGTGATCATGGGAATTCTATTCCCTCATATTTGAGTAATAGAAAAGCTACAATAGCCATATATGATACAATTTAGAATATAAACAAGGTGCGGATGCAGTAAACAGAAATAGAAAGCTATAATAGTAAAATGTTGTAAAAAATCCCGAATAACTATGCAATAAAATACAACACTGGTCACCCACTGGTCCGACCATATAGATACAAGTGAAAACAAACTGGAAGTAAAATTATTGATCTCAACTACTAACTCTGATCCAACCCATGTTTATGATTATTAAACACTCTCAAAATGTAGTATCCTGATCAGTATAACCACTCATGTAGCTCCGCTCGATCATGAAATGCTGGGACATAGACCTATCCCCCATGTAAATCATGATCAACCTAAAAACTAGACATAAGGTCTACTCATACACTAAAGGTCACATGTAGGGATGAGAAAGAATCTCAATAGGCCATCCCAAAAAGCATCCCATAAATGTGCTGCTATAGTCTATGTGACAACAACATGATCAGCCTATCTAAAGTGAAACTAAGAAAAAGGTAAAACCAACGTGAAACCACAATCAAACTCAGGGTCTATAATCCCTTTCAACTGGGAAAATTCCACAATTTATGTCCATATCAATGTACTTATACATGTATAGTTCCATACCTATAAATATATACATAAATTCGAATATTTATGAGAATGTGAAAAAAAGAAGAAAACCAATCTAGAGTCCAACCTTGGGTTCATAATCATGATTTCCATGACCTCCAATGAAAGGGAATGATCTGGACATCATTCCACTCAAGTCGTGTATAATTATTTCTATATCCAGGTTCATAATCCCATCTACATGTACTCGTTTTGTCCAGTGCTGAAATTATATCTCTGATCATGATATGTCGCCATAGGGGGGATGCTCATCCTACACCTAAAATCACTTGTGTATCGATGAACAATCCTAAAATATCCATAGGTGTGTAATCATTATGGTCATAGGATAGGGAGAGCGTAATCGTCCCCACCTATAATAAACAATTCTGGGAAGCATGTATGAACATCATGTAAAAGGTTACTAAGTCAGTTTCCATACTTCTTAGGAATATGAATCCAGTCCAATGTTTGATCCCTAAGTCTCCGTCCGTAGGTGGTCATAACATTCAAAACATAGAAAATAATTAAGGGGCCAACCCTTAGGAAAGCTATAAAGAGAGAACTCTCTAGTGATCCGAAATACTACTCCCTGGAGTATGGCCACATATCGAAAGAGGAAAATCATTCTGATCAAAGGCCATGGAGAGTGTAATCATCCCCACCAAATGGGATTACTAATATACCATGAGTCATGGGTCATCATTCCCAAATCATGGAGAGAGTAATCATCCTTATCATGTATCAAACATCATATGATTTCACCAAAGGTATTCCAAAAACCGGAATCCAAGTATCACTCATGGTGTACTATAAAACTTTAAGTAATGCTCAATATCCAGATACCAGGAAGCACCTATAGTCATCCCAACAAAATATGTACAAAATATATATACACATCTAGATGAAAAATATATGTCCTAGGTAGTGCATTTGGGTATACCGGTAAATATGAGAAATAAAATGGCCTAAAAGATGGATACCATGAAAGCACGTCTGGAATCACAATAAGAAAACTGGGCCCAAGGAAGAACATTTGGGCACCCTAATAGAAATGAAGAAACCTCATGTCAGTTTCAACAGTCACCAACCAGAAATCACCTTTGGTGAACATCACTGCATCAGTAATAAACTAGTGAAAAAAACAAGGAGTGAGGTTCGCTCAAACTCTCAACCCATCTCTACAACCCTAGCCCCATGGGAATATCAGTTCAGGACAGATTCTATGTGATGCCAAAACACCATCTCTACCAAAACCAGACGTACAACTCAGGGTCAGTCAAACCATAGGGGCCCACTAGGACCCTCAAGTCAAACACAAAGAGGAACCCCATATAGGATCCTCTAGGTATACATGAGCGAAGGCATCTTAGATGGGATCATTAGAAACAATAAAGTAATCCTACATAGGATCCTCAAACAAAGAATAATAGAGGCATACAAAAATAGGGATCCTTTCAAAGGAAAATATTAGAGAGATCTTACAAGGGACTCCCTAGGTCTGCACATAATAAAAGGTATCCCACAGGTAATCCTTGGAAGAATCTAGTCTCATGGCCTCATAGGTCAGAAGGGCCCGTCTTACTAAGAGAATTTCCTAAAAATCATTGGTCAATGGAGATATCCCATATCCCATATCAGATCATAGGTATCAACTAGATTGTTACTTACACCAAACTTATCTTCCATGACAAGTCTCACTCATAGGTGACAACTGAACTCGATAACTGGAGGAAGAACCTATCCATTTGGATATAAACCCCCAAAATGCCATTTAGATGACCTCTAATTATCAATAGGATTTAATAATTTCAATCTACATGGAAAATGCTCATAATGGACTACTCACACACCCAATTCTGACTTCTAGGGCACAAAAAACCTAAAATCACTACGCTTGAAAAGAACATGGCATGAAATTTAGAGTAAACAGTGTGTACTCTTATCCATCCCCATGTTTGTGTACTTATACATGGATAGAACAACATGGGGTATATATGTGTAAAAGTATATGGTGTGTAGTTTAATGTACATGGTGTGGACTGTCTAAAAACCAAAAACCCAAGTTATTTTTCAAATGGAAAGACACAAGTCCATGTACCACCACACGACATGTACTTAGATTACACGTGGTGTACTTATAAAAACATCATCTTCCCTAAATGGGATGAACACACGACATGCTCCCCTATAACACACAATGTGTAACCAAGGTTTCTCGATGGGAAAACCCTCAGATCGCCCAAACCCCAAGTTTTCACCCCCTATACAATTAATCGGGAATTAAGAGGCCACAAGAAATAAAAATATGGATATAAATACTTTAAAAACCCTATTTAAAGGGGATCTATAGTGAAATTTAAAATGGTCCTACCTTCGGGTAGAAATCTCTAATGGTTCTCTTGATTTCACTGTCAATAGTCGTCATACGATGACTTAATGCATCGTGGGATTCACAATTGTACCTCTATTCCCTTCCCACTATATATCTTTCTCCCTTAAAAATTCATATATTAGGTCATGGACAAATAGGGGAACATAAAAGTCATTTGTAATAATGAATAGGGAATAATAGGAAGGAAAAGAAAAGAAGAAAAAATTGAATGAAAACAAAAAGGGTTCGGGCCGACCCTGGCACCCAACATGAGTTTATGACTTTCCTAAGATAAACTCCACATTTTGGACTCAAATATGGAAGCATAATTTCAATCTAACACTCTATTCAAAATTTATCACTGAACGAACCTACGTGAATAAAATAATATGTAATTTAATATTATTAAATATTAATTAATCTGTTAAAATTTGAACAGCTACGATTTCCACCAAAATAATGTCCTAGGGTAAACACCCAATTCTTGGATCAATGGAGTGGTTAAAAAAATTATCTGAGGTCAGCTAGAAAGGGGAAATGACCATTTTACCCCCTAACAAGCATGTGATAAAAAAATTAAAATATCTTCTCAAAACCGCAGTCCAAAAACACACAGATCCTTATAATAATTGTGTATGTTGTGCAACTTGTATAACACTCCTTGGGGATATGATTTAGAGATTCAACATATCCTTTCAAACCATCAAGAATAATTCAAATAGAATATCACTATTAATTACCTAGGAAAACCTAATTATTCATAGATTAATGATGGATGTGTCATGATTTATACATCATATAAGTGATGTTTCATGATTATTTTATTCTACTATTATATGTGTTTATCACACTACTAATTTTGGTTTTAATGAATGGTGGAAACTAGAATTACGTTGGTTAAATTAAATTTTAAGGTTAATTTATGGATGAGTAACCAAATGGAATTATTACTTGAGTAAAGGATGTTGTGATCATTCCTAATTAGTTTTCATGGAACAAGATTAACAATGTGTACCTTAACCAACTCTTGGACCCACCAAAGAAAAGAAAGAAGGAGTTCACTATGAGTTAGGGCACTACGGACCATGGAAGGAAAAAGTTTCATTTTCCATTTTTTATAGAATGCAGGAAAAAGCACACAAGTGGATATTTTAGAGGAATGGGAAGATGCTTTGACTATGGAAAATAACTAAAAAATCAAGTAACTACAAAGGGAAAATGAAAATATTGGTTAACATAATGAATGAGAATAATGGCATCCCAAAGATATCGTTGACAGGTGAGTGATTTATATGTGTAATGAATGGGCATTATGAAAATAGATGTCTGAAGAGGAAATCACGTGAAGGGAATCAGGAATTTGGAATGACATGTGGTTATGTTGTTGATGATGGGTAGACTATCGATAAAATCTGAAAGGAAAGTGTAATTAAGGAATATGATGAGGAATATTTGATAATGTATTAAAGATGAAGTGGAATAATTGAAGTTTTTAATTATTTTTATTAAATAATAATGTTATATGATTTGGGAAATATATAAGGATTGTTTATTTCATGTTTTTAGCTAATTATTTACTTGAAAATGTTAAATGGTTTTAATGAACTAGAAAATTTATATAATGAAATGGTGATATTCATGAGAAACATGTTATTAAGGGAAATAAACCCATAAATATATTCCTAATAATGAGATAATTATGTTTGGATAATGATATGTTGGATATGAATATGTAAATTGGACAGTACTAATTACCTTGGAACTGATTAAGGATTTTTCTAAAAAGTGGCATATTCTATCTTGAATAGTGTTTATGGTATTTTCATATTTAAGGAATATATCAGATAATTTGTGTTTTATTTAAGGAATGAAAAATAATTTATGTTTTTAATATTGTTTTACTGTAATTAATGTTATTTAAAATTTTCAAGAGAATACATGATGAATTTATTCACATTTTTAGTATGTGAAAACCAGGAGCTATTTTATGATATATAGGGGATCAATGGTAAGATATTTTTGAGATGTTTTGTGAACTTATTTATAAAGTTTTGGATTTTCATCTTTGGAAGGATTATAAGTTTAACCATTTATGTAATAGTTTAAGATATTGTTTGGTTGAGGTTTTAGAAATTAATGTATTATCTCACTATATGAGTATTTATGTGTATTAAGAAACCTATGATAATCATTTTTCTGTGATGATAACTAAATTTAGATTGAATGTATTATAATTATATTTAAGGATCACATGATATGTTTATTCTAAAATAATGAAAAAATTTACCTTAATTTCCTAGAGTAAGTGATGACGTGGAAATTGATCATGACATAACCAAAGGGTGAGACTGTTCATATGAAATGGAATGATTTCAAGTAAGTATGTATTAATGTAAAAGTTATTTATCTATATTAAAAATTATCTTGAAATCAGAAATTTTATCCTAGTACCTTCATTTATGATGAATAAAATGGTCCCTTAGATCATCTAATATTTATGGTTCTGTGATTATAAAAATTTTATGGATCGCCCACCTCTGAGGATCAACGTTCTTTATCACATTCAATCAATATTTGAGTGTTATTTTAATCCTATATGTCCATTTTTTTACTTTACACATATTTTCTCCTATTCAGGAACCTAGTTATTGATTACATTATGTGACTGTTGTGTTTCCAACTTTCCCTTTATAAAGTAAACTTTAATATTCATTTTTATAAGGTGGGTTACTATGAAAGGAACTTTCAATTATTAAACCCTTTATAACCTTAATTAATTTCAAGGGTAAAATTCATTTAAAGGGGAATATAATAAAACACCACAAGTTTTTAGGAATTTTTATTTTTGAATAAATTAAAATTATTTGATGGATTTCATCGCACACTTCACCATGGTATTTTTTCTAATAAATAACACTAAGATTATATTTTTCTACATCAAACAGTGATATTAGGTTGTGATACACACATCATTATGTTTTTTGTCTATTACACATAATTCCATGTACCTTCGATGTCCTGTATTGCACACAAGACTTTGTTTTACCAAACTGCAATATACTATTAATATTATTATTAAAATATTATCATAGTAATCACATACATAATGGAATGTAATTTAGGAATAATATAAAAAAAATTATGAAAATATGGTTGACATATGTAAACAAGATGAATTATTTTTTGATGAATTAACTAGATATAAAAATAAAAAACTGTTTGAAAATATAGGTAATCATTTGCAAGAAAACTATTTTTATAAATATATTAAACCACATTGATGAATGGTTTTAATTATATATATATATATTATTTTAATTAATCAATTAAATTTTCAGCATTTGTTTTTTCTACAAAATAGACAATAATAGAACCAATTTAACGTATAAATATATGTATTTTTATAAAATTTAATTTTTCCTTCATTTAATGGAGAATCTATTTTAAATATAATTATGAAATATTTATAAATTATATTTGACACAGTAGATTTATTTTTTAAATTTTATTATCAAAATTATCTTATGTTGAATTTTTGGTATTTTTCTATGAAGCTTCTTTTTGGGTGAATTGTAAAATTGCTGATTTTTAATTGAAAAATGACTTTTCATATAATATTTTTTATGTAGTAAATTTTTATTTTAAATATATTTTAAAATATTTAAACATAAATTATAGGTCAATAAATAAAATTTATTTCAATTTAATCAATTTCACCTTGAAATTGGATATAAAAACATTTCAATCTTTTGACCTTTTTACATTAAAACTCATTGTTTTGTCCCATCGGTGGGATTAGTTTTAAATTAAATTCTATGACTTCTATGATTATAATTTATAAAAATGGATTCAATATTTTAAAAAAAATTATTTTATAATTTATATTAAGGTAAACATAGTTCTTGACCCAAAATATTAGTGAATGTAATTAAAATTAGTTACAAATGCTAAGGTAAAAAGACTTTACTTAGTGGTTAAGCATTAATTATAAGGGATAAAATGACCTAGATACTTGTTCAAAACACATTTTTGGGATTATTTTTACCATTTTTAAAATTTTACCTAAAATAAACCACAATTTGAGTCAAATGTCATAAGGTATTCCTCTCAATAGTGTTTACTTTTTTGTATTTACAAGAATGTCTGTCCTTCTCCTTTGTAAAAAGTCACTTTCCCCCTCAATTATTCACACCAATAAAAACTTTTTGATCATCAAAACCAGAACCAAATCAACTCCAAAATTCCATAATCCCATCTTATAATCCTCAATTTGAGATGAAATTAATACAAGGAAGTCCATTGGTGAAAACTAAAATGAGTTACCCAAATATGATGTAATGTTCTTCAATAAGATATTTTATTTCATTTCTTTCTAAACCCTTTAATATATTCTTGTTACATGATTATATAATTTCATCAGTATAATAAATATACTTATAAGTTTTTATTTTAATAGTATGACTTATACCCACACACACCACCATCAAATGGGATACACAATTTTTGTTTGTGTGTGTGGCGGATTAACACCTCATGAACTGATATCTTTCACTTTTTTCATCTCCACATTTCATGGATAGGAAAAATGATGCACATGATATTTATATATTTTATATATGAAATTTATGATTTATTTTGTCTTTTTCAATTATTATATAACACATAAATTCATTCTTTCTATTTTTTGGGAGTAAAATAACATCGTTTATGAACGTGTGGACTACCACCTCCCAAAAGCGAAGTGATTAGTTCACAATTTAAATATAATTAATTATGGATGGTTTTAATAGAAATATGTTAAATATGTTAAATAATTATAATAATTTAATGTTAATATATATATATAATTTTTTTCTATCTATTAATACAACAAGAAATAGAAACTGTATTCATGTGTACGTAAGCCATACTTTCTCCATGAACGATGTATTTCATTTCCTATTAATGTCATTTAATGATTATTATAAATTCAAATATACTAAATGTATATGATATTTATATCATTTTTTACATTAATTAAATAATTAAATACTGATCTAACTAATAGAATCAACAATAAAAAAGTCAAATCTTATATGAAAAACAATGTGATTAATACCATAAATATAACTCTAATATAGAATTGTTAATAAACATGTAATATAAAGTCATAATAAAATCATATACGGTATGATATATAAGAATATGGTTATATGGTAGATTCATAATAAACATTTATTTATTATACATAAGTTTTGAACAATTATGAATAAATTCAAGACTTAAGGAAAAGGGATTTATAGTCTTAATTTTATTCCTATGAGACATATGTCATATTCACCACTCATTTATATTCTTGTGTGTGTATACTAAGAAGAGTGAATTAAATTATTATTATCCAAAAATTAATGGGTATTCACATATAAATGTTATGATCTCACTTTCATGGGTTTTATAAATAAAACCTTACCAAATTGGTAAGGTAATTTTACTCCCAATCCACCTTCATTGAGACACATGTTATGTTATAAATCTTCATTATTTTATGAGACGTATATACTTCCCTTTGGCATGTTCTATCATGAATATAAATATTTTTATTATATTTTGAACATTCTGTAATGTTATTATCCAATGATTATTATGATTCAAAACTACTAAATTGGTAATAATTTATTCCCACAATCTCATCATTTATTGGGATTGTTTAAGATTATGCTTCTATTGATGAAATATTATGATCCATGTCTACCAAAATCTAGTGATGTTTCTCATACTATAATTATTAATGATATATTCAAGTAATTTTACTATTTTTTCACACTTTAATACTTAATATAATTAATAGAATGTATTTATCAAAATATGACTTTATTTCTCTTTTAGTTGGGATATTTATTTTATTTTAAAACCATTTTTTTAAAAAAATACACAAAAAAATTAAAAATATTTTATGATTATTCATTGATATTTTTAACCATGTTTTTTCTTTTTTAAAAAATTTAAAAATAATAATAAGATTATTTTCTAATAAATGAATTTTCAAAAAAAAATTGGTGAAATGGTAATTTTCATCATATATATATTTATCCTCTATCATGACCATATTTTATTTAAAAATTACATTAAAAGATTACATGATTATTTATTTTAAGAAAACATGTTTTCTAATATTCTATATTTTTAAAAGAAATGGTTTTTAATGAAAAATGTTTTCAATAAATGTTTTATGATTAAAAAGTATTTCAAATGATTTTCTAATATTCATTTATAATGTTTCAAAATAATATTAAATTAAAAAGTTTTTGAAACAATTTTTTAAGTGAAAAATGTATTTTAAATGATTTTCAATTCTTATTTCATATTTTAAAAAAGATATTTTCAGAAAAAAGTAAAAATATTTCATGATTTCAAAATAATTCTTCAAAGTAGAAAAGAAATTTTATTCAAAGAATTTCTTAAATTATTTGTAAATATTACATCAGATGTTTTCATAGTGGTTTCCTAAAAAATGATTTTTAAACATTTTTATGTATTCAAAAAATTGTTTTTAAAGAATATTTATTTTCTTTATGTAATATTCTACGTTATCTTTCAAAAACATTCTCCATATAAGATGGGATAATTTGTAATATTTTATGTTTAAATAAAGTTATTATTCATGGAAACCATTCTTATCCTTTATTTGAATTCTTTATTTTTAATATGATATGTTGTTTATGAAAACAATTTATCTTCTTAAAGGATTTCTCCTAATAAAACTATTATGAAACCCACTTCATTTCATGGATTATTATATAATGAAATGATTATGAAAACTGCCTCTTTTCTACATGTTATGATATGTTGAAATGATTATGATACCCATTTCATTTCATGGACTGTGATATGATTTTTATGAAACCCATATCTTTTTTATGGTACATGATATGATGAATGTTTTATTATGTTTTGGCACATGTATGTATGATTTAATTATTTGATATGTGGAACCTATATCTTATAAAAATTCATTGGCTAAATATTTATATCTCATAATATTGACATGGATATAATAGGGAGTGAACTCGATATAGTAAAGGTATTTTTCAGCAAAGATGGTATTCGGAGTGAACCTTGACTACTAAGATTGTTTGGGGAGTGAACCCATTAAACTAAGATAGCCTCGGCAGTATTAAATTACAACTATGTATATACTTTTATATTATTATGTGTCTACCACTGTTCCATATCTTATTCCTTTGTTATGCTCTCGGGGATTATGCTCCTAATTACATTATGATTCATGAATTATGATATGATAATATTTATGTCGTTACTCATGTGTATGATCTTTAAAAAGTAGGTTATGATCATAAAATGTTATTTTCATGTTTTCATACCCTTATTTTTATGTTAGGCTTAGGTATATCCTTTATTTATTCTTACGGAACATTTGAGGTCATAATTACTTATGTTTCCTTTCCCTGACTTATAAATAAAGGTTTTAAGTAGGAGTACGAAATGGGATTATCTTTTTGTTAAAAATTAAAGATCACTAACCATGTTAGAATATTTTTTTCCATTTTCCAAAGATATTAAACTATTATAGTACTTAGGCATATAGTTTTTGATGTTCTCAATAATCATCCAAAATGATGTGATATCCATGTATGTTAAGCCGGAGTCTCTATATGTATTCTATTTTTTAAATTAGATGTTTTTCGGAATCAAATAAGAAAAATTAAATGAATTTAAATATATTTCATGCTATAGATCATAGGTGTTTTTCTTATTCTAGTAACATATGTTTCAGCCTTAAGAAAATTAATAGAGGGGACACCTCCCCCCATTAAGATGCGTCCTTTTGATGACATGCCTTATTGTCAGGTTGGTGAGTGTGGACCTTCCAATGAATATAATATCCTCATGTCTTGGATGGTTTCCCTTTATTTACATAAATATTGAATCTAAATTATTATATATTATAGTGATTTTATTTTTTGAGGAATATAATATGGTGTTGACTTAAAATATTGAGAAGTAATGACATGAAACTATTGTAAATGGAAAAATGTTGTGTTATTTTTTCTATAATGTCTATTTGGTTATTTTCATTATAGTTAAAAAATCTTTAATAGATTTGGATTATACTTAAATTTAATTAATTGAATTATTTTCAACCATACATTTTATTATTCTGGTTAATTTCAAATTAAGGATCTCTCATTTTGAATTTATGCATATGTTGATAAACATCAAATAATAAATTATTTAAAATTTTGATGTGGTTGGTTAAAATTCATTGTAATGGGTACTTGACTTGATTTAGACCCTTTTGTGCATTTATTTTTCCTTATGAAATATTTTCATTTAACAATGGTTATATTTAATTTTAATGCAATCATATATCTAGTATAAATTATTTTATAAAAATGTTTAATTTCCTAATAATTTAAAATTTATACCAAAGAATTATATTGAATTTTTTTAATAATTATTTTAAAGTTACATTGTAAGATATTTTGGTTTCATATAAACTATTTAATACATGGGTTTCAAGGATAAATTTCCAGTTTTTAAAATAATGTAATGTATTAAAGACTTTTCATTATTAAATTAAGGTAATAGAAATTCTATGGGTGCATGAATAATTTTCATAGTTATTTTTAAATTAATATTATATTATTGATTATGTTTAATGTGTTTAGTGTAGTATTTACAATTGTTTTTTATTTATTTTTTATAAATTAATTCATGTAGTTAAAATATGATATCTTATGACTCTTGAAAAAATAAAATGATTACTCTACCTTTCCTAATATACTATTATTGTGTTAATTTAAGGATAAATACATGTAAATTAATGAACGTGTAATATGTTTTATAGAAAAAATGTAATTTTAAATTAATATGAGTAAAATGTTAATGATTTTTCCTAAGACGGGTCACAAAGATTATAATTTTTACAAATAAGTTTTACTGAAGCATCTTGATTTAAAATTTCTCTTCAGGATTATGTATTAATTAATTTTAATTATTTTGGAATACATTTTTTAAGATTTCCATTTTAGATTTATGTATGTGTTAATAAGAAATATTACATCATTTGATATGATGAATCAGTAATTTGAGAATATATTGGGAACATGTTTTCTTGAATATTTTTTGATTTTCCCTTCAATAATATTTAATCAAGTTATTAATGGACCTAAAAATATTTATTTCACTATTGTTGGTATGGAATGTGAACAAAACATCATAAAATGTTACATTCTAAAGAGAGGAGTGGGTGTCTTGTTGTAACATCTCAGGTATTTATAGATTAATACTTATTAATATATATTAATATTTATGAATAATATATTAATATTATTTTCAAGGGGATTATTTGTATGATAGTTTACTCGAAACACAAAAATAGTTTTCTTCGAAATCATACGCTGCACACAATATTGAGTTATATAGAGAAATAATACAATATTATTATTATTATTTTAAGTGGTAGTTAATAGTTAGATTTTGTATTGGTAATAATGAATAGATCTTACTAAAATATGATTACACATGTTTTCTAAATTTTTTTACATTTATCTAATAAATTTTAGAGGCTTAAAATGAAAATAAAACAAATTTTAAACAAAAAATACTTTAATATTTTTAAAAGCTCATTTTTCTACCTTTTGATGGAGAACCTTTATAAAATATAGTTTTAGTCACTTTTATTATTTATATTTTACAATATAAACTTATTATTTTGAATCGGGACTGCAAAATTTATTTTGGATGAAATTTATGTATTTTTTTGATAAAATTCATATTTTAATGAATAGTGAAAATACTGTATTTTAATTCAAAACTGCCTTTTCATCTTATTTATTTTTATAGTTATATTGTCCTTTTAATTTGTTTTAATGTGTATTTGGGTTATCGTTTTTATCATTTAATCCAATTTTCGTCATTGTAACTAATTTCACATTTGAATAGGACATAAACAAATGACAATCGTTTGATAGTTTTTACTTCTTAAAAACCCTCTTTCTGGTTTTGAAAACAAGATTTAATTTTAAATTAATTACTACATTTCTTGTATTTTGAATTTAAAAAAATTGCTTCCATATTTGTAATAATAACTTCAAAATTGTGTTAATAGGTACCTTTTTATTTTTTGACATTATCAATAGTACCTAAAGTAATTATTTTTATTTACCGCGATTAAAGGGTAAATTAGCTAAATAATGGTAAAAAAATATTTTAATAATATAAAAATACCCTAACATGTTTACTAACATTATTCGATGAGTCTTGGGTGACCAAAATAATTTTTAGGTTGAACATTGGGCATTTGGGAGGCACTTGGGTATAAAAAAGGCATGTTATAAGAATTAATTTAAACTAAAGAGAAATATAACACAAAAATGTGTCTTTATACTAAAATAATTTTATGGAGGGTTTATATAATTGATATCTTTGAATATGAATAGATATTATAAAGAAAAAAATATTTTATCATTCATGGGGTTTTATTTATAAATTTTAGGAATTATATAAATAAATATATTTATGACACAATGATGATGCAGTGATTACCTTATTAATGAAAGATTCAACTAAATGACATTATAAACATTAAAATAAATGTAATGTGAACATTTTGATGCATAAAAGAAAATTGGATTAAATTTACATGTTATTGAAGAGTTAATTCCTTTTGTTTGAAGGAATCATGCTTTTATGACTTTATCAAATATCAATTACTACATAGTGTCAAAATTGACATAAATGGGTTTTTAAAAAAAATATTATTTTATTAAATGATATAAAACTCACAAAAATATATGATTCTGAAAAATGACATATATAATGTTAAAAATATCATTAAAGTTCCACTTCTAGTTTGATAGGCATTTTATGCTAACTATAGTAACCATATATTATGAAAATTCAATAAGACATGGTAAGAGATAATGTTTTTACTAAGGGTTAATGCTAAAATATAAGGTTGGTTTTATGACCTAAACATGTATAAACCAAATTTATTGAGAGTATTTCTACCCATAATCATATTATACTTGAATTATAACACTTTATAACTATTATAATTCACAAATAAATTTTTAATAAAATAATATTTTATGGCATTCCTAAAGTACCCCTCTTCCCTCTTATAAAATTAAACCACCTCTACCAACTTAATCACACCTCTCAGGCCTATTGGATCATCAAAATTCATCTCCAATAATATCCCTAAATCTCTCCCTTACTCATAGAATCCTTAACTTGGGTTGAAGACAATTCAAGAAATCCTTTCAGGTGAAATCAAATAAAGTTACCCAATTTAGACGTAATGTCTTCTCTCAAGTTCCTTTCCTTTATTACCATTCTCCACAACAAATAATCTTCTTATTCTATGATTACATAAAAACAATAGTATTTAAATATATTTGGATTTTTTATGGAAATTATTTTAACTGCACCTACACACACCTCCATATAATGGATACGAACATATTGTTTCATTGTACGGTGAACTACGTCCTCCGGAAACGCTGATTGTCCAATTTTCTCTTACCACCTTTCATGGTGGCCATTATGATGGAAATATATTTATATATGATATAGATTAAATTTAGATTGTCCATATTTATCTATAATTTTTTTTTGAAAATATACCTTTATGCTTTCCATTATCTGTAAATATGATAACTTCATTTCAGGAAGTGTGGAATACCTATTGGGAAAAAATCCATCAAGGCATCATTGAAGTCTTTTTGAGGTGATTGTGTTTGTTGAAAAAGTGAACATGTGTGTTGTGATTATTGAAAATGTAATCCATGACATACAAATTTGTTGACAAAGGGGATTTCATGGTGGAATTTCGAGTTCAAGAGTTGTGGTCAACGATCCATGTTTGATTAGAGAACGTCGACCAAGGAATGGATGATATGGAGGCGGCATAAAAAGAACAGATACAAGTTGGTTCCATTTTCCAGTGTTTTCCAAATTTTTGGGGCTGAAAATCAAAAAATGAAGAAATGTGTTTATGGAAAAGGGACTTGGGTGCCGAGGTCTTAGAGGATAGGAAACTTGAGCGCCATATGTTTTTGAATATTAGATCATCAAAATATGGAAAAGGGATAGGGATCACGCAAGTATTGGGTTGGTCGTGCTGGTTACTTGCGCGCCTTAAAAGAGACTTGCACGACAATGCCTTGAATGCTAGAGAACTTTCACGCCTGTTGTTTTTCAATATCATAAGATTAAAATAGGGCAAAGGAAAGAGGTTCGTGCAAGTTTGGAAGTGGGTCGCGCAAGTGACTTGCAGGGGAATAGACCACCGTGCCGAAACTTGCGCGCTGAGGGTTGACTTGCTCGGCGTCGTGAAGGGTGTTCAAAATGCATATAAATATTTTCCACCCATCCTAATTTCCCAACGGAGTTCAACGCATTGAGAAATAATAGCTCCCATCATCCAGGTGTGGTGGTTGCGCAAGTGGTGGTGTGTCGTGCAAGTGGGACTTGCATGCCAGATTTGAAGAATCGCGGTTGTTGTTAGTTACATGCAAATATTAGTTTGGGTGTAAAGGGAAGTGAGTCACGCAAGTTTGGAGTTGAAGAAGCTTGTGTCGTGAAAGTTTATAAGGTAGACTTGTGCGCTAGTTGTGACATGTGCGCTGATACTTGCGTTCCAGATTAGACTTACGCACCATGTAAGGTTGTTTTTTCAGCAGTGTTTTTGAGCTGCGTGGAAGCTGCATGTTTGCCCGATACCTTCGGTGCCAAGAGATATTCATCTACGAGTGAAATAAGGACTTCAACAGAGCATCTACATATAGAGAAAGATGCATTCTTTCATGAAAATGAAGTGACCTACATGTCTATAAACTGTGAGTGGATTCCTTCCATAGTAGTGAGCAAAGGAAAAGCAAGAAGGTGATCCTCTCCACTGGCAGTGAGCCATAGAGAGAGAAACAGGGAGTGACACATGGGAAAGTAGTGAGATGAACCTAAACCTTGTAAATGCAGTGATCCTGGGATAGATTGACTGTGCCCGAACCTTGTAATCCACTGCCAGTGAAGTTAGTGGAATTTGGTACGACCGACAACCTATCGGCGTATGCTTCTTGGACGGAGCCCATAGTTATGAACCAAGTAAAAATTGATATGTCATGTGCTTTCTTTACATTCTATTTTTATTGTGCAACAAGAAAGAGATAGAAGAGTGTTTTGATTAATAGTGAAGCAATATCAGAACGGGTGTTAATTTTAAATTATTCATACCCTGATTCACCCCCTCTTAGGTTAGTCATCCTTGTGGACCTAACAATTGGTATTAGAGGGAAAGTATGATATTTGTTGTTCTCTCAATGGAGGTCACTAATCATAAAGGGATTCCGATCTTTGAAGGATAAAATTTTCATATATGGAAGCATCGAAAGCCAAAATACTTCCAATCCTTGGGAATGGCTGTGTTTTCTGCAGCTCTGTATAGTATCACAACTGATATTAATAGTGGTGAATTATTGGAATCTGAGCATAAAGAGTTGGATGGTGATTCCAAATAAATTAATGCCTTAGGGGGGTCCCTTTCCAATCCCATCTATACAAAGGTGATATCATGAAAAACTTCACATTTCATGTGGGAAAATATTTTAATATATATGAAGGGGGTACAAAGGTCAGAGAGGAAAAGTTGTAGGTATTGTGGAACAAGTATGAAGATCTAAGAATGAACTCGAATGAGTATGTTGATGCATTCTTTGATAGGGTGAATGTTGTGGTAGAATACATGCGAGGTCTTGGTGAAATTATCGAAGACATAAAGATTGTGAAGCGAGGGTGAATGCTTTGGTATAAGACATGCGAGGTCTTGGTGAAATTATCTAAGACATAAAGATTGTGAAGCGCATATTGAGAAAACTTCCGCATCGGTTCAATCTAACAGTCTCTGTTTTGGAATATAAAGACCCTAAATAATTGACATTGGATACCATACACATCACACTTGTTGCATATGAAATGAGAAATGATGATAACGACGCTGTGGAAAAGGGGAAATCCATAGAGGTGGAATTTAAGGCCATGAATAAGCTCACCATTAAAGATTCTCAGGAATAAGAAGAGACAGATGAGGTGATGTCATTCTTTTATTTAAATTTGTAAAGAGGAAAAAGAAAGTTTAAAGGGAAACTTCAACTAGCAGGCTTTCAATGTGGAAAGGTTGTTCATCTTGCGGCAAGGTGCCCCAAAAAGATTCAAGATAACGATAATGATGATGAAGAAGTCGAAATTCCCAATAAGAAGTCTTCAACATTTGTTAAAGAGAAGAAACAATTCAAGAGAAATTTCTTCATGAAGAAAAATCTTCATTCACCAGAAATAGACAGTTCAGATAAGTCTAAGGATGAAGAGGTTGAGGAGTTTGAAAATTGTAATGATCATGGAAAAAATTCAATGGCGGCTGTTGTCGGTAGTGCTCAAGAAAAGGAAGAAACCGACGCGGATGAAGAAGAAGAGGAAATTGAAGGTAGAGTTGACATGGAAGCTAAATTAGATGCAGCTCTTGAAGAGATACATATTTGGAGAGAAAAAAAATAAATCCAAACAGGTGGTACGTAATGCCAAACTATACATGCAACAGCAGGAAGACGAGAAGTTTGAGCTTGTAAAAGAAATAGAAAACATTAAGTCTTCAAGGCTAGAGAGCACAGAAAAGGTTGATGAGCATAAGCTCAAGATTGAAGAACAGAAAATGGAGACTGATGGCTTGAACGGAAAATTGAAAGACCATGTCAAGCGTATCGAAGAGCTTGAAGAAGAAGTTGTCGGTCTGCGGAGAAAAGTGAAAGACCCGGAAAAAACATTTATTCCTAACACATTCTTGGGATGGAAGGTTGTTACAAAAACTGAAAACATGAAATAGGAGCCTAGTAGTGAAGAAGGGAAGAAGAGTCAATTGAGCTCATAAGTTAAGGTTGTTTTACGGCATAATCAGAAACAAAAATCTGTGATAATTGAAGTCAAAATGCAAGCACTAGTCCCAAGATTGAAGGTTGATTTAGGCATTAAAAAATAAGAATATTCAAAGATCCCAATGGGAAACTCGAAGTGGTGAAGTACCACAAAGGAATGCACCATATATCAGGTGTTATTATTTCTGGAAGATGGGACATTCACAGTATGTGTGTTCCATAGCCAAGAGATATCAAATGGAAATGGAACAGAGGTGGCAGCCAAAAATAGAACATTTTTCCAGAACATATTTCGAAGGACACTGTTTTTGGTGCGGTGGATTTGGGCATATGGCTAGGTACTACACTTCAAACATACAGATAAATGTGCCAAATCAGAATCAAAACGTTCGCAAGTAGAAGATCAATAAACCAACATGTGAGTTAAAAATGCAGAACAGATTTTCAGCTTTTCAAGATGAAGCTGGTCCATCATACTATGAGAAAGAACAGAAGTCTCAATCCATGCCAAGTGTGAAGGAAAAAGTATGGACCAAGAAGAAGAAAAATGAGAAGGTTGTGGTGGCATAAATTTACCTTAAGGAATCTGATCGCTCTGGTATATGGATCCTTGATAGTGGCTGCACTTATCACATGACAGGTAATAAGGATCTTATCACAGGAATAAAATATTACAAAGAAGGAGTTGTCAAATATGGAAATGATGAAGGCCTGATGATTGTTGGCTCAGGAAAAGACCAGTTTGGAGGAAAATAAATGAGACGTACTGATGTCTTGGTTGTAGAGGGTCTTAGTCATAACTTGCTCAGTGTCAGTCAACTATGTGACTCTCGACATGCTATCCAATTTACCAAGAAAATGTGTGTTGTGAAAGGAAAATACGGAGCAGTTTTTCTAGAGGGAAAAAGGACAAAGGGAAATCTTTAACATATAGGTGGGGAAGAAGATATGTACATTTCATCCAGAGAGGAAGAAAACCAGCTGTGGCATAAGAAACTTGGTCATCTATGCCAACCATCTATGGAAGATCGGGTAAAGTGTGATGCTGCAAGAGACCTTCCCAAACTATCACGTGATCGCACTCATACGTGTGATTCTTTCCAACAAGGTAAGATCATCAGAAAGAGATACAGGCCAAAGGAACAGAAATCAACTAGAGCACTCGAATTGGTGCATGCTGATGTATGTGGACCTATCTCACCCTGAGATATAAATGGGAAAAGGTATTATGTTCTTTTCATTGATTATTATAGAATAATGTCCTAATTATTTGTCATTACAAATAAGACCGAGGTGTTCAGTTTCATAAAGCAGTATATGAGGGAATCAGAAAAGATTCTTGGAAAAAAAATTCAAATTTTTCATCCTGATAACGGTACGGAATTCACAAATAGTCAAGTCAAAAACTATCTCAAGAAACACAGGATAAGGCATCAAGTTTTATCAGTGAGAACTCCCCACTAGAATGGAGTTTTTGAGATGAGAAATCTGATCATCAACAACATGGCCAGAACGATGCATACTGAAAAGGACCTACCAGAGAAATTTTGGAAGGAAGCATTTTTGACATCGGTCTATATTTTGAACTGATCTCTATTTTATCCGAAGGGAAGACTTCGTATGAAATGTGGTACGGAAAGAAGCCAATGCTGAAATACTTTCTAATATTTGGGAGTAAGTGCTTCATTCTCAACAAATAAAATCACAGGAAGTTTGATTCACGAGGAGATGAGGGGATATTCCTTGTCTACTCAGGGAAAAGAAAAGAATATAAATGTTTCAACAAAATGCTGGGAAAAATTATTGAGAGAAATCATGTCACTATAGTTGAAAATGAATATAATACTCAATGACCCATTGAACAGTTTTTAGAGGAATGTGATGATGAGGTAACCAACACAGGGGGAGTAGAAGTGGCAGAGGCTGACTCAGAAGAAGATAATGATGATGAACAAGAAAGTTTCAGGTCTGTGTCTGCAAGGAAGCTAAAGAGTCGAGCTGAAATTTATAGGCATAATATCATTGGTGATCAAACAGCTCCAGTTCAGACTCGAAGAATGAAATCATTACAGCAAACATCATTTTTATCTCAGGTGGAGCTGAAATTTTTTTTCCGATGCATCTATAGATGAAAACTGGGTTCATGATATGAATGAAGATCTTGATCAGATTGAGAAGAACTTGACATGGGATATTGTTTTGAGTCCAGGAGACAAGAATGTCATCGGGACAAAATGGGCCTATTGCAGCAACATTAATGAAGACGGCACAGTGATTCGGAACAAATCAAGACTAGTGTCTAAGGGAAACTCCCAGATAGAGGGAATATATATTGATGAGGCATTTGCACCAGTTCCAAGGATGGAAACAATTAGATTATTTTTGTCCATAGCAGTGCAAAGAAAGTTCAAAGTGTTCCGGATGGATTTCAAATCTGAATTCTTGAATGGTGTTCTAGAAGAAGAGGTGTATATTGAGCATCCATATGGTTTTCTCATTCATGATGATGAGAACAACGTTTACAGGCTAAAGAAGGCGTTGTATGGGCTAAAAAATCACTAAGGGCATGGTACTCAAGGATTGATCAGTACATGAAGAAGCTTGGTTTCCAACATGGAAGATTTGATTACAATCTCTATTTCAGCAATGACGGTAATCAAAGGATGATGGTGCTGGTGTATGTTGATGACATAATATTTGGCGGATCAGATGAAGCTTAGTGCAGAAAATTTTCCGAATTCATGAAAAATGAGTTTTAAATGTCAATGATTGGCGAGCTAACATTTTTCCATGGTCTATTAGTGACACAAGGAAGGAATGGAGAATTCATTCCTCAATCCAAATATGCCAAAGAGGTTTTAAGAATGTTTTTCATGGAGAATTCCAAGAAGATGAAGACTCTGGTTGCTACCCGGATGAAATTATCAAAAGATGAGGATGGAAAGGTGGTTAATATCAGAGAATATAGGAAAATTATTGGAGGTTTGTTGTACTTGACCGCGACAAGGCCAGATATTGTTTTCACCACATGCCAAGAAGTGAGATATCACATAAATCCCAAGGAAAGCCACATGATTGCAGTGAAAAGAATACTTCGGTATGTCCAGTGCATAGTGGATCTCAGCTTGACATATATTAACAAATATCAAATAGAGTAATTGGGGTACACTAATGAATATTGTGCCGGATTAGTAGATGATAGAAAGTCAACGTTAGGAGGTTCATTATTTCTTGGTGGATTGTGTATTTCATGTCTAAGAAATTAGTAAGATTGCATTCCATTGAGCACCACGGATGATGTGTATATTGCGACCACTAAAGCATGCACACAATTATTGTGGATGAAGCAGCAGCTTGAAGATATGGGCATTGAAGTGAAGTTTCCGATCCAAATCTAGTGTGATAACTCAAGTGCTATAAATCTCAGCAAAAATCCCATCTCCCACTCAAGGACAAAGCACATTGAGATCAAGTATCATTTTATCAAGGATATATTTGAGCAAATAATCATGAAGTTGGAGTATGTGCCTATAGAACAATAAGTTTCAGACATTTTGACAAAGGCCTTACCCAAGGAATCATTTTAAAGGCATCGACTGGCTCTGGGAGTTCAGTCGACTCCCCGCACATGAAAGAGTGTGGATGTGAAACCCCCACCCGCTCTCCCCGAGGGATGATGTATTTTTTTCTAATGTGATTATATGCCTTCTCTACTCTGTTACAGATTCCAAAGGAGTGATCCTTGGGTTCGTTTACAAAGGGGTAGAAATAGTGATTGTTTAAGGGGGAGACAACGTGGCAATTTTGTTCAAGGGGGAGACAATGTGGCTATTTGATATATCATGAATGATATGGGGAGAAGTTGATAGGAGGAGCAGTGAGATAGGGGGAGCAGTGAAAAATGGGGAGCGTTTTAAATCAGACGATCCTAGAAGTGATCGATCAGAGAATAGATATCACAACAGTTGGGGATCATGATAAAAGGAAAACAGAGTTGTTGGAATGTGGTAAAAATATTTCCAACAATTGGTATCAGTTTGGTAAAAATTGGTATCAGTTTTGTGTCAAAAGTGGATGTCAGAGATGAAGTGATTCATTTATTAATTTTTCATTTACTCTTGTTTCTCACGCCGAGCATTTCTCATGTGGGCTTAGAGTATGTGTTGATTAAATCCTTGATCTCTATCAGAATCGAAAAAGGAAAATGGTGGCATAAGAATTAACAATGTATCTTTTTATGGAAGAGTTTTTAACAAACCCAAAGGGGGAGATTTTTGGGAAAAAAAATCCCTCAAGGCATCACTGAAGTATTTTTGAGGTGATTGTGTTTGTTTACAAAGTGAACATCTGTGATGTGATTGTTGACAATTAAAACCATGACATAATAATTTGTTGACAAAGGGGATTTCATGGTGGAATGTCAATTTCAAGATTTTTGGTCAACGATCCATGTTTTATTCAAGAAAATCGACAAAGGAATGGATGATCTGGAGGCGGCATAAAATAAAAAGATACAAGGTGGAGCCATTTTCAAGTGATTGCCAAATTTTTTGGGCAGAAAATCGAAAAATGAAGAAAAGTGTTTGTGACAAAGGGACTTGCGTGCCGAGGTCTTAGAGGAAAGGAAACTTGTGTTCCATATGTTTTTGAAGATCATCTCATCAAAATATGGAAAATGGATATGGATCGCGCAAGTATTGGGTTGGTCACGCAGGTGAATTGTGCGCCAAAAAAGAGACTTGAACGCTGATGCCTTGGATGCTTGAGAACTTGGGCGCCTGTTGTTCTTCAAGACCAGAAGATTAAAATATAGAAAAGGAATGAGTTTTGTGAAAGTTTGGAAGTGGGTCACGCAAGTGAATTGTAGGGGAATAGACCTACGCGCCGAAAGGTGCACACCAAGGGTTGACATGCGCGACGTCACGCAGGGTGTTCAAAATGCCTATAAATACTGGACCACCCCTTCTCATTTCCAAACAGAGTTCAACACTTTGAGAAATCAGAGCTCCTATCGTGCAGGTGTGGTGGTCGCGCAAGTGGTGGTGTGTTGCGCAAGTGGGACTTGCGCGTTAGATTTGATGAAGCGCGGTTGTTGTTAGTTGCGCGCCAATATTGGTTTGGGAATAAAGGGATGTGAGTCGTGCATGTTTGGAGTTGAAGAAGCTTGTGTCGTGCAAGTGTATAAGGTAGACTTGCGTGCCAGTTGTGACGTGCACGCCAGATTATACATGCGCGCCAATTAAGGTTGTTTTTCACCAGTGTTTTCGGGCTGCATGGAAGCTGGAAGTTTGCACAATACCTTCAGCGCAAAGATATATTCATCTATGGGTGAAATATGGACTTAAACAGAGCATCTACATACCGAGAAACATTTATTCCTTCATGTAAATGAAGAGACCTACAGGTCTATTAATAGTGAGTGGATTCCTTCCAGAGAAGTGAGCAAAGGAAGAGGAAGAAGGTGATCCTCTCCACCGGTAGTGAGCCAGAGAGAGAGAAACAGGGAGTGACCCTTGGGAATGTAGTGAGCTGACCCTAAAACTTGTAAAGGCAGTGAGCCTGGGATAGAGTGACTGTGCCCAAACCTTGTAATCCACAGCTAGTGATGTTTAGTGGAATTTGGTATGACCGACAACCTTTTGGCATATGCTCCTTGGACGTAGCCCTTAGCGGTGAACCAAGTAAAAATTGATGTTTCATGTGCTTGCTTTACATTCTGTTTATATTGTGAAACAGGAAAGAGAGTGAAGAGTTTTTTTCTTAACAGCGAAACAAGATCAGAATGGGTGTTAATTTTAAATTAGTCATACCCTGATTCACCCCCCCTCTCAGGGTATTCAGCCTTGTGGACCTAACAATATCGCCCCTTAAAGTGATATGAATCAATAGTTCTATACATGTAAGAATTAAAGGATGTTTTTATTAAACCTATGAGACATAAATGACATTAATATAATACTGGTATTATAATATACATTTCTATCATACTATTATTATTATTCTAATATGACAAATAAATGAATGTAGTGTTCATGCATGCGTGTGGCCTACCGTCTCAATAAACGATGCATTTCATTTATTAACTAAAAATGTTATGGATATAATAAAAACATATATACTGGATATATATGATATTTAAACCAGGAATATTAATATTATGTAGATGATGGAATTTTTACTACCGGGAGAATTTACATCAACACAAGTTCATTTTCGACTCACGTACCGAATATCGACCAAACGTCTGATGTGAACTTAAGTAATTATGTAATTTTTATTACATGGTAATAACTGATATAAAAGGAATAATAAAAATGAAAAAATATATCATGAAATTAGAAATTAACCTAATATTATTATTTAGGTACATAATGAATGTACGTGACCAGTCGAACTCAAGTTAATGGAAATCTCAACTCAATCTGTGTTCATTGAGTTAAATATCCATGTAATTGGTTTTGTTTTCCCATGAATATGTGTGAAAGACCTCTGATTGGTTTACACTGAATAACCATTTATATTGATTCTAGTTTTATTTTTCCCAGATAATTATGTCATTTATTTATCCTTAATCTAATGATATGATCATTGTAGGATGTTTCATCTCAATATCATTTTATTGAGGCATATCTTGTTGTCCTTTACATTTATTGACCTATAATGTGTATAAAATACCATTTTGACTATTTATATCATGAATTAGTATATTCTTATGATATTAATTTTTTTTTTGTTTTTATTCCTTAATTATTTTTATTCAAGTGTTTCTCAAGTGGTAAGGGACTCTTTAACTAAAATATCCTGTCAAATGTCTTAAAGATTTATTCATTTAGAATCTTAAATTTCATTTACATGTTTTAAAAATGGTTTTTAAGAATTTATTTATATGGTCAATAATGTTTTAAAATGATGATTTATTTCAAAATATTCAAGGTTTTATGAACACTTTGATTAAAAATTATCTTTATTAAATGTTTAAATGGTTTTGTAAATGGGTGGAATATTTCTATATGTTAAAATGATCTCTTGTGGTTGTAGTGTAAAAATGTTATTTTCCCTTTATGCATGTTTTATGTGTTATTATTATTAAATGGTACTAAGATATTTTATGATTGGTTACATGATAAAAAAAGATGGTTGTTTACATGATAAACCAAAAGACAGGTGGTTTCATGATAATCGAAGGATGGGTGGTTATGTTGTAATCACTAATGCATTTGGAATAGAAGTAAACCATATGGATATTCCATTTAATGATATGTGTGGTAGGAGACCATATTTTAATTCCATTTAAGTATTTTTATGTCCGATGTTAGCTTTATATGTTATATGTGGCTTTCTATGGGAATTATGGTTATATTTTTGTTACAAAAAGGGTAAGCAATGAGCATATATTCTGTAATGTATATTTACAACTTTTAAAGTAAAAATATTACTTTATGATAAATTACTCATGTCTTTCGTGGTTTCCTAATAATAATAGTTTTTCTACTTTGTGTATCACTTACATATCTTTATATCCTCATCCCAAGTATTGAAATGTTTTTCACATGACTTAAAGAAGAATAAAGTCAAGTATGGGTTCAAGAAAAATTTATGATATTAAAACATGAAATAATACCATGTTTCTTTTTAAAGAGTCATTGTTTTATGAAAAAATGATTGTGAGTATATGTGTCTATTGTAATATCTATGTTTCTAGGTATGAGTAATGTCCTAATTCTAAAAAACTCTAAACCTAAAAGGATCCTCAAGTGAATTAAATTCATTTTTGACATATCTCAAAATTAAATAATGTTTATAGTTCGGGACATATAGTTTGTATCAAATATCAGTTTAGATAACTTTAGTGTATACGTTGTTATATAAGCATAAGTGACACGTTTTATATAACCACAATGGTTAGAAAACTAGAAAAAGTTATATTTATTTTAGATAAATTGAATGAGTTTGAGATGACATGAATAAGTATATCTTAATTTTTTCCCTCCATATAAGATAGTATATGATTATTTTATTTATATACTCACACTAACCCTTTTTCTTTTTAGTAAATGGATGGATGTAGTAGGAACCAAAGTAACAATGGATTTGTAGGAAAATGTGGTGGTGTTTTGAATAAGAAACCGAATGATATGGGAGCAGTAATGAAAACTCATGTGGTTATTCTAAACCAACTATCTAGAGTTTTGATTGACCCCTTGAACCTTGGTGATTTTTCTAAGACATAATATATATGGGAACTAAATCCCTATGCGAGTTTAGGTAAAAAAACATAAAGGTAAGTATATTAAAGAACCAATGTGTCAAGGATGTGGAACGAACAACCAAGGAAAATGTTTCAACGAGATAGGATGATGTTTTAGATGTGGTAATGAAGGTCATAAAGTAGTAACCATCCATGTCAAAAGAAAGTGTTTAGTTGAATCCAGGAAATTGAAAGATGTTCTTTATGAGGGATCAATTAAATGTTTTAAATGTGGTGTGAATGGTCATTATGAAAATAGATTTCCTATGAAGATGGTTCAAGAATGGGATCAGTAGGAATGTATGAATATATGGTTACCATTAACGAATTCCATTTCAATTGAAGATAAGGAAATTAAAAATGTCCTATGAATGCTATGGATAATTTCTTAGCTCATGTTTTTACTTTATTAAATCATAGTACATTATGCATGATGTTTTTATAGGAATTAATTAATAATGAATAAGATAGAAAAACATGGATACAGGATAATGAATAATGTTTGATTATTAAGATGTCTACATTTTCATAATTTAAGAGTGATGTTAGATATATAGACGATGATATGTTTAAATGTATTAATGATGGGATTACTTTGGAAGAATTATTGTATGTGTAAACTTTGTGTTTTTTATATAAAGGTTATGAAGAATTATCTTTTCTTTTGTGGATATATTTTTTAAAACCATAAGGGTTTAAATGATCCTTGAATTTGAGGAAATTACGGGTTATTGCAATTTGAGATACAAAATGAAATGCATGAGGTTAAATTAAATAATAGTTATTTTGATGATTTTTTCTCAGGTTGTGAATGTTAAAAGAATTATAAACTTTTATAAACACGAAAACTCATTGGATGGGTGAAAAACCGTCAGGTTCGGCAAGGCCTTGGGAATCGAACCAACAACTAAAAGGGGACAAGGGAGAATTGCCTACCACTGGCACATGTGAAGTACCTGGTTAGTATGACATATTCTATTTAGTTAAATGAATTTATGTATTAATAATAATTTGATTTTGGGAACTTAGGTTTTATCAAATTTATATCCATAGAATAATAAAATGGATTGGTGATTAAGTGATAAATGTTAATTTAGAAGATGATTTCTATTTTGGGAACACTATATGCTTAAGGAAAATATAATACTTTGGGATTTCATTTGTGGAGTACCAGTTGAATTTTATTTTGGAAGAATCTTTGTAATCATTTTTTAAAAATGGATATTTTTGTTATTTGTGGAAATGATTAACCTATCATGGAGAAAATTTGATTAGGTTAATTACTTTTTGGTATGATACATTAAGTGTTGTAGAATTTATTTGAAGATAAATGTTAATATTTATTTTGGAAAACTATGTGATAAAATACTTATTTATTTTGTGTTACGATATTAGTTGGATTATTTTGAGGAATTTAAAGGTATTTTTTTGTTTCATGGTCTATATAGAACATTCCTATTACTGTTGAATTTTGGAGATTAAATGTATTACTTCGCCTTACAAAGGATTATATATTTTTGGGGGATTATCTGATCTTGTACGAACAATTTTGGTTTTTGTTAATTTATAATGATAGGGAAAATATATTGTAACGCCCCGACCCCAGTTACCCAGAGTCGGTGCATTATTACATAACATTGGCATGATCACAAGAAAGATCAAATCTCGAAAGACCGATTGGTTTAGTAGCCTTGGAAACACTAGATATATTCATAAGTTTTACATTACATCATAAAATGAAAAACTACTACAACAACATATTGTTTCCACAGTCCACACTATAATCCCCTCATAATATCCCTGCAGTTCATTCATAACTTACATCTTCACATCCTGGGAAAAATAAAACATAGAAAAGGGGTGAGATCAAATGCCCAGTAAGGATAACAATATAGCGGAACATTCAAAAATAATCATAAACATTTAAGGAAATGTATAACTAAAACAAAAGCCTTTCAAACTTGAACTTTCAACATAGTATGGAATAAATAAAATGACATAATTCCATTTACTTATTCACATGGATATTCTACTAATCGAATAATCACATGAAAAATCAATAACCACTTTCATAATGATGGAATGCATAATGCTAAACTTTAATTTCTTTTCAAGGCCTCATCCCAAGACCTTGGGGCTAACTGTAACCGGAACCCAACCCGGAGTGCCTCTAATAACCGGACACCAACCCGGAGTGCCTCTAATAACCGGACACCAACCCGGAGTGCCTCTAATAACCGGACACCAACCTGGAGGTCTTACTTTTTCCAGTCCCTAACCTGGAGGGCTTACTTTTACCAGTCCCCAACCTGGAGGGCTTACTTTTACCAGTCCCCAACCTGGAGGGCTTACTTTAACCAGTCCCCAACCTGGAACATACTTGTCCAACACATTCATATGAAGTAAAGGATGAAATATAACATAAACATTCTTATTGGAACTAGCATACAAAATGTCAATACTTTCACCATAAACTATGAATGGTATAAAAATATCACATCCACGGTCAAACATATCACAAAACCTTCAAAACAATATAGAAGTTTTGTATCATAATAAATCAACTTCAAATAATCTTAAAATCCATCAAAGGATGTTGACATAGATGAAATCAAAATTCTTTTTAAAGAAATATCTACTTTTATTTTGAAATCATTTAAGATCCATATAAAATAAAACATTTTCTTTGAAAATAATCTTATAATCTTGTAATGGAAGCTTTGAGGATTTTATAACGGCGGAAAATAACCGCACCCACCGTATAAGTTAAAAAAAACATTCTTATCTTAATTCTGTCGAAAAGGTTAAAAAGCACCTTGTTTGGAAAACGACGGAAAGATTCCCTTATAAACCTCTTATAAAAAGTCAAACAAGGGTATAAAGGACTTTAACCCATATTCTTTTAAATATTAAAAAAATTTTGAAATACATTTTGAAGAAACATGGATGTGGATGATAACGAGATCCCAGTAGATTATTACGTATAAACAACCTCAGATAATGAAGAGATTGTGAAATAACCCTTACCAATTTGGTAACTTATGAAACATAAAACCCATGAAAGAGGTATAATACAATGAATATGTAAGTACACATAAATTAGAGTGTATTACACAAAGAATATAATTATGGGCAGTACATACACCACACAAAAGGTAATGGTGGCAATATGGCATGAATCTCACGGGAATAAGGAGTGAGATGAAAACCCCTTACCACGTTAATCAAATGAGTCGTGTGGCCAAAAGTTAATAACCACCAAATTATTTACAGAATAACATGAATATAAAGATAATCATGATAATATATATATCAAATGCCAGTACACAATACACCACTTTCAATAATTTAGTGGCGAATGATGGAAATCTCACGGAATTGAATGTGAGATAAGAAAATACCTTACCTTGTACTTTTCCTTGGATGGGGTAGGTTAACCTCCTGTATAATGGTGAAATAATTGTTATTAAATTATACAATAATCATATTCATTAATATGATATCATATATGATCTTTTAATATTGATTTGATAATAATATCTTAGTATTATCGTCGTTTCGGGTGTTAACGTACTCATTTTCTTTTATATGTTTTGTTATATAAGACATGTTTGTAATGGATAGGTTGTATATTATTCATATCCAGAATGATATCAAGTCCTTAAACATAATTTTTAAATCATCAAATGATAATTATACTTGAATGGATACGATGGAGAATGAATCTCATCGCATTCGTGGAGACGGTAGTCCGTACGTACGCACGAACGACAATATCATTATTTTGATATTAAAATAATATATAAATGGATGGTATATCATATATACAGAATAATTAACATGTTATATTTATTATTTACATGAGTTACACATAATTATTATACCCATCCAAATAATAATATATTGAATAACAATTACACCACGACATGGAGACGGTAAGCCGTACGTACGCACGTATGGTGACATGTTATTCAAAGGGTGGATAGAATACTGAATATGGTTGTACCATATTTATAATAACATCACAGTATATGTAAGATGCTGGAGTTATTATTTTAGAATGGTAAGAACAAAGAAAGAAGAAGTGGAAGAAGAAAGGAACTTGAAAAGGGGTGGTGAAAACATTACCTCTTCTTCGGGTTCTTCCTTTTGATTTGATCAAAAGGGCTCCTTAGGTTAGATTTCTGATCAAACTAAGGTCTCTAGGTTGTATTGAGGGATGTTGGGAGAGTATTTGGGCAGATTTTGGCCGAACCAAAAGGCTTTGAAGGTGTGAAGAAATGAGAAGGAGGAGTGCCCTTTTATAAGAGGGGTGAGGGGCACCTTTGGAAAAGCTAGAAATATTAATTTATAATAAATTCATATTCGGTTTCTAATGGCTCCAAAGTTGACTATTCAAAGGTTAAGGTGGGGTTGGGTCGAAAAAAACTCAACCAATAGAATTTAGACAGGTTTGGGTACTTATATTAAGCTTATCTTTAAGTATTAACTCTAAGTTAATTAGTTTCACTTTTACAATGTCTCTTTGTATTTTTATATAATATGGTTAATAAACTTACTATATACATCCAAGAGACCCCCAAGTGGTCCATTAATGATGAACCTATCATGATATAAGTCTCTTGGCCGAACCTTAGACTTTTAGGAATTTAATATCAATTAATAATATAAAATTTGTTTTAAGAACTCTTTTATGTCAATTTTGACACTATTCAATAGTTGATTTTTGTGAAACTCATAACAGATTTATTACATCGAAAAAAGTCAATTAAATCAATACTAATATATCATATTTTCATAGAAAATTAGTTTAATTCATTAAAAGTTTCATATTATAATTATTTGGGTATTTATAATATCAATTATTTTAATTTTTCACTATTTTAGTAATTACTGCATCATCATTGTGTCATAAATAAAATAAATTATATAATGTCTAAAAATTATAAATAAAATATAATTATGTAGTAAATCTTTTTATATTTGTAATGAATATTTATAATCTAAATTCCAACATATATAACCCTACGTAACAATTGTTTTGCTAAAAGATATATACTTGTGTCATTTTTGTATTCATTTTAACTTAATTAAAATAAAGTGTCATTATCACATACGAGTGGATCCATGGGGTCCCAAAATCGACCCAAAGATGCCCATGGACGACCATGTATGAACCAATAGGGTTAAGACACGTTTTAGGGTAATTTAGTATTATTATAATATTATTTGTTTAACCCTTATTTACCGGATTTACCCTTAACCATGGTAAATAAAATATTTACCGCAGTAATTATTCAAAATGTATAAAAATAAAAGTTACCTATTTACACAATTTGAACATCCTGATTATAAATATGGAATCCATTTTCCTAAATTCAAAACACAGAAGTGGCAGAAATTAATTTAAAATTAATTCCCGCTGTCAAAACAAAAAGCGTGTTTTTAAGAGATAATAACTATCAAAAGATTGACACTTGTTTATGTTCGGTAAAATTGTAAAATTATGTCCAATGACCAACATTATATTAAATGGTAAAATTATATTCTATATATACTTTAAAACTACTAAAATTCATAATTTATCACTATTAATTATTTTGATTAAAAAAGTTGTTTTTATTTAAAATTTAGTAATTTTCACTATTAATCAAAATATGAAAGTTATCCGAAATGTACCAAAATTTCACCTTAGGCTAAATTCGATATTCCGAATCCAAAAATGAAGTCTATTTTGAAATATAAAATATATATAATTTCAAAAATTAGGTATTACTATTCATAACGGCTAGTTTGATTGGTTGTGGTGTGTGTTAAAACTCAAGGTTGTGTACAACACACGCTACTGTATTATTCAAAGAAAACGTACCGTGGAAGATTGGGATGTTTCATTTTAAATTTTTGATGTCCCCATTTAGTCAAAAAGTTTAAAATATTGTATTTTAAAAAAGGTTCACTATTAAAAGTTGATAAAAGTGAAATACTGAAAATGAATTTGTTCTTGCATTATGTCTAAGATACTCATAATAAAGTTTAAAATTTATTTAATACTATTAATAACCTCTTTTGAATGGCTTTTTGGTAAGTCATTGTGAATGTGAACTCGGTGTTGCGTGTAGTGCAAGTTATTGAATTATAACACATTATGAATTCTTGTGGTGTTACATTCTCCCCTCCTTCAATAAATTGCATCCTTGCAATTTGAAATTGTTCTTCGAAAATAAAAGGTTGAAAGTAGAAAATATATTTGTGGAAAACCCACATTGGAAATTGGGTTACTAATATTTTGTCTTAATATGAGGAAAAGAGAAATCAAAGGGTCACCACCAAATTATGATCTCGATTAGGAGAACATTGGTGGCAATTATAGACATATAATTGGAGGAAAAACGTAAATATTTCTAGGTAGTGATTGAGGTCATCAATCACAAACAAGTGTAAAATTGAGGTCCTTAAATTCATCAATCTATGATGATTTGAAATACCATCGGTTCAACAAAACATAGGGTATTAGGATAACACATTTTTGACGTTTCAAAATATCTTAGTTGAAATCCCACATCGAAAAATGAATTAATGAGGCCTCTTTTTAAAATAAAGAGTCGAAAGTATGAAGATTACCGAAAATAACACATACTAGGGTTCCATGTAGGAAAATATGGATATGGAAGAAAAATCTAACCATCAATTATCTGATGGAGAGTGGTAGAGAACATGTCTATGAAAAGGCCAACAATCCCAATGCCATAAATTAGTGATGATTTAAGGTACCATCTAGGAAAACATTTTTTTTCTAAGTTTCTTTTCTTAATGTTGAGGAATTTATTTATGAGATTGGCTAAGATCATAAGGAGATATACATACTTTATAATTATAGTTTTATCCATTAATAAATTTCTACCACAAACTCATCTTTCACTCTAAAAGATAATAGAATGTAAAAAAAATTCTATTTACACTATTCGTATAGGGTTCCAAAATAAACAAATTTAAATTCATCTACATGATATTTTAATAAAAACTACATTATTTAATCCAGGACATCTCATGGGCCAGTGGTAGGTGATACACCCTTGTCGCCCTTCGGTTGCGGGTTCAAGTCTCGCAGCCTTGTCGGACGCGACGGGTTGCCGCCCGACCTCCGGGTTGTCCTTTTATGGAAATCCAAAATAATCCAAACTAGAGCTATCCAAAATACTTCTGTCCAAACTCATAGTCTAACATTTATAAGGAAGGTAAACATAATATAGATCCTTTTTACCCCGTAATAGCATATGAATACATTCATCATGTATTACCATATTCCTTATTGATTACATTCATGCTCCCTTATTCCATATAGAATGCTGGATATACTTCATTAATCCAAAAATGTTTTAAACCCCAACAATGATGGAATATAAAAATCATTAATCAGTTCCAAGGTAGTCAATAATATCCAATATAATTTTTCCAAAACAATCACATATTATTCCAAAATCACTACCTCAGTATCAGAACTATATTATGATTTATCATTCTCCCAACCATATATTTTCCAAAATTTTATCCTGCTATTGAGTCACTTTTCTCTGTTCCACACAATCTTAAGTCCTTAATGAAATAGTACTGCAGTACAATCCTTATATACTCCATAATTATTATAACAAGTACATTGTTGATACAACACTCAATTGACATAATCAACATAAGAACTCTAATCATTCCTCTTCATCTGTGGTAGTATCATAACATGATTATTATCCAATAACATGATTTGTAGAATAGTCTGATGACTGGGACATAGGTTCGCGTAGTGTCCAAACTCCTTGCAAATGAATCATTGTACATTTGAAACCATTTTCTTACCCTTGCAGTCACATACTTTGTGCCCTTTTCCTCCACACTTATAACAAACTCCCATTCCTTTCAGGCAAGTTCCAGGGTGTTTCTTTCCACAGTTACCACATATGGGAAAATTCTTCATCTCCCTCTTCCCTTTATCCATCTTTCTCTCTTCCATCGTTTTCTTCTCTTGCTTCCCTTCAAAGCCATATGACTCAGTAAACTCTTTACTTATCTTATCAACCCATGATATTATTTCTTCATATGATGATAATACATGGGAGACTATTTCTCTTATAAATTCTAGCTTAAGACCATGAAAGATATGATCCTTCCTTCTCTTTGGATCATGTGCATTTCTGGAGTTCTCATTCCTTCTACTGGGCGCCATTTCTAAACAATGGCATACACTAGATCAGTTTATGAATCAAAATACATAATCCCATACTTATAAAACAATTAACATAAATTGAACTATTTATGGATATAATCCATAATCACAAAAATGTCTCCTTTGAGGATGTATATACTTATAAACCCTTCATAATGGTTTGTAATGAAAATGAGAATTATCCTAAGCATATCCCCCGGGAGTGTTGTAACCAAGAGTGAAGCAAGGCCCGTTGTCGTGCACCAGTTCCCGTTTGAGTCTAGCACAAAGCGGTGTTTTCGGGTTTTACCCCTAGGTACATCTGTGCCAGAGCCGCCTCTACCTCCTCGTATCCAGACAGGGATGTATTTCTTGGAAAACTCACAAAATATCTACAATACCAAAATTCTAGGATGTTCTTCTACACTAATCCTCAAAGTTCATCTTAGGTCTACGTGCTCTAATCAGAGTTTATCTAAATCTAGCTTCCAAGGTTTGTACTAAACTTCCTCTGATACCAACTGTAACGCCCTGACCCCAGTTACCCAGAGTCGGTGCATTATTACATAACATTGGCATGATCACAAGAAAGATCAAATCTCGAAAGACCGATTGGTTTAGTAGCCTTGGAAACACTAGATATATTCATAAGTTTTACATTACATCATAAAATGAAAAACTACTACAACAACATATTGTTTCCACAGTTCACACTATAATCCCCTCATAATATCCCTGCAGTTCATTCATAACTTACATCTTCACATCCTGGGAAAAATAAAACATAGAAAAGGGGTGAGCTCAAATGCCCAGTACGGATAACAATATAGCGGAACATTCAAAAATAAGCATAAACATTTAAGGCAATGTATAACTAAAAAAAATCCTTTCAAACATGAACTTTCAACATAGTATGGCATAAATAAAATGAAATAATTCCATTTACTTATTCACATGGATATTCTACTAATCGAATAATCACATGCAAAATCAATAACCACTTTCATAATGATGGAATGCATAATGCTAAACTTTAATTTCTTTTCAAGGCCTCGTCCCAAGACCTTGGGGCTAACTGTAACCGGAACCCAACCCGGAGTGCCTCTAATAACCGGACACCAACCCGGAGTGCCTCTAATAACCGGACTCCAACCCGGAGGGCTTACTTTTTCCAGTCCCTAACCTGGAGGGCTTACTTTTACCAGTCCCCAACCTGGAGGGCTTACTTTTACCAGTTCCCAACCTGGAGGGCTTACTTTAACCAGTCCCCAACCTGGAACATACTTGTCCAACACATTCATATGAAGTAAAGGTTGAAATATAACATAAACATTCTTATTGGAACTAGCATACAAAATGTCAATACTTTCACCATAAACTATGAATGGTATAAAAATAGCACATCCACGGTCAAACATATCACAAAACCTTAAAAACAATATAGAAGTTTTGTATCATAATAAATCAACTTCAAATAATCTTAAAATCCATCAAAGGATGTTGACCTAGATGAAATCAAAATTCTTTTTAAAGAAATATCTACTTTTATTTTGAAATCATTTATGATCCATATAAAATAAAACATTTTCTTTGAAAATAATCTTATAAGCTTGTAAGGGAAGCTTTGATGATTTTATAATGGCGGAAAATAACCACACCCGCCGTATAAGTTAAAAAAACATTCTTATCTTAATTCTGTCGAAAAGGTTAAAAAGCACCTTGTTTGGAAAACGACGGAAAGATTCCCTTATAAACCACTTATAAAAAGTCAAACAAGGGTATAAATGACTTTAACCCATATTCTTTTAAATATTAAAAATATTTTGAAATACATTTTGAAGAAACATGGATGTGGATGATAACGAGATCCCAGTAGATTATTACGTATAAACAACCTCAGATAATGAAGAGATTGTGAAATAACCCTTACAAATTTGGTAACTTATGAAACATACAACCCATGAAATAGGTATCATACAATGAATATGTAAGTACACATAAATTAGAGTGTATTACACAAAGAATATAATTATGGGCAGTACATACACCACACAAAAGGTAATGGTGGCAATATGGCATGAATCTCACGGGAATAAGGAGTGAGATGAAAACCCCTTACCACGTTAATCAAATGAGTCGTGTGGCCAAAAGTTAATAACCACCAAATTATTTACAGAATAACATGAATATAAAGATAATCATGATAATATATATATCAAATTCCAGTACACAATACACCACTTTCAATAATTTATTGGCGAATGATGGAAATCTCACGGAATTGAATGTGAGATAAGAAAATACCTTACCTTGTACTTTTCCTTGGATGGGGTAGGTTAACCTCCTGTATAATGGTGAAATAATTGTTATTAAATTATACAATAATCATATAAATTAATATGATATCATATATGATCTTTTAATATTGATTTGATAATAATATCTTAGTATTATCGTCGTTTCGGGTGTTAACGTACTCGTTTTCTTTTATATGTTTTGTTATATAAGACATGTTTGTAATGGATAGGTTTTATATTATTCATATCCACAATGATATCAATTCCTTAAACATCATTTTTAAATCATCAAATGACAACTATACTTGAATGGATACGATGGAGAATGAATCTCATCGCGTTCGTGGAGACGGTAGTCCGTACGTACGCACGAGCGACAATATCATTATTTTGATATTAAAATAATATATAAATGGATGGTATATCATATATACAGAATAATTAACATGTTATATTTATTATTTACATTAGTTACACATCATTATTATACCCATCCAAATAATAATATATTGAATAACAATTACACCACGACATGGAGACGGTAAGCCGTACGTACGCACGTATGGTGACATGTTATTCAAAGGGTGGAGAGAATACTGAATATGGTTGTACCATATTTATAATAACATCACAGTATATGTAAGATACTGGAGTTATTATTTTAGAATGTTAAGAACAAAGAAAGAATAAGTGGAAGAAGAAAGGAACTTGAAAAGGGGTGGTGAAAACATTACCTCTTCTTTGGGTTCTTCCTTTTGATTTGATCAAAAGGGCTCCTTAGGTTAGCTTTCTGATCAAACTAAGGTCTCTAGGTTGTATTGAGGGATGTTGGGAGAGTATTTGGGCAGAGTTTGGCCGAACCAAAAGGCTTTGAAGGTGTCAAGAAATGAGAAGGAGGATTTCCTTTTTATAAGAGGGGTGAGGGGAACCTTTGGAAAAGCTAGAAATATTAATTTATAATAAATTCATATTCGGTTTCTAATGGCTTAAAAGTTGACTATTCACAGGTTAAGGTGGGGATGGGTCGAAAACAACTCAACCAATAGAATTTAGATAGGTTTGGGTACTTATATGAACCATATCTTTAAGTATTAACTCTAAGTTAATTAGTTTCACTTTTACAATGTCTCTTTGTATTTTTATATAATATGGTTAATAAACTTACTACATACATCCAAGCGACCTCCAAGTGGTCCATTAATGATGAAACTATCATGATATAAGTCTATTGGACGAACCTTAGACTTTTAGGAATTTAATATCAATTAATAATATAAACTTTTTTTAAGAACTCTTTTATGTCAATTTTGACACTATTCAATAGTTGATTTTTGTGAAACTCATAACAGATTTATTACTTCTAACAAAGTCAATTGAATCAATCCTAATATATCATATTATCATATAAAATTAGTTTAATTCATTAAAAGATTCATATTATAATTATTTGGCTATTTATAATATCAATTATTTTAATTTTTCACTATTTTATTAATTACTACATCATCATTGTGTCATAAATAAAATAACTTATTTAATGTCTAAAAATTATAAATAAAATATAATTATGTAGGAAATCCTTTTATCTTTCTAATGAATATTTATAATCTAAATTCCAACATATATAACCCTACTTAATAAATGTTTTTCTAAAAGATATATGCTTGTATCATTTTTGTATTCCTTTTAACTTAATTAAAATAAAGTGTCATTATCACTTACAAGTGGATCCATGGGGTCCCAAAATCGACCCAAAGATGCCCATGGACGAGCATGTATCAACCAATAGGGTTAAGACACGTTTTAGGGTAATTTAGTATTATTATAATATTATTTGTTTAACCCTTATTTACCAGATTTACCCTTAACCATGGTAAATAAAATATTTACCGCAGTAATTATTCAAAATGTCTAAAAATAAAAGTTACCTATTTACACAATTTGAACATACTGATTCCAAATATGGAATCCATTTTCCTAAATTCAAAACACAGAAGTGGAAGAAATTAATTTAAAATTAATTCCCGCTGTTAAAACAAAAAGCGTGTTTTTAAGAGATAATAACTATCAAAAGATTGACACTTGTTTATGTTCGGTAAAATTGTAAAATTATGTCCAATTACCAACATTATATTAAATGGTAAAAATATATTCTAAATATACTTTAAAACTACTAAAATTCATAATTTATCACTATTAATTATTTTGATTAAAAAAGTTGTTTTTATTTAAAATTTAGTAATTTTCACTATTCATCAAAATATGAAAGTTATCCGAAATGTACCAAAATTTCACCTTAGGCTAAATTCGATATTCCGAATCCAAAAATGAAGTCCATTTTGAAATATACAATATATATATTTTCAAAAATTAGGTATTACTATTCATAACGGCTAGTTTGATTGGTTGTGGTGTGTGTTAAAACTCAATGTTGCGTACAACACACGCTACTGTATTATTCAAAGAAAACGTACCGTGGAAGCTTGGGATGTTTCATTTTAAATTTTTGATGTCCCCATTTAGTCAAAAAGTTTAAAATATTGTATTTAAAAAAAGGTTCACTTTTAAAAGTTGATAAAAGTGAAATAATGAAAATGAATTTGTTCTTGCATTATGTCTAAGATACTCATAATAAAGTTTAAAATTTATTTAATACTATTCATAACCTCTTTTGAATGGCTTTTTGGTAAGTCATTGTGCAAGTGAACTCGGTGTTGCGTGTAGTTCAAGTTATTGAATTATAACACATTATGAATTCTTGGGGTGTTACATATATAGTTTATCTTTTGTTTATTTTTTTTATTCTCTAGAAGTTGATTATATTACTTCAGGTGTGACCATTTCATCTTGAATACTCATCATTTGGCAAAAAGATGAGTGTGTGGTGGTAATATTTCAAAGGATGAAACTATATTTGTCAAGTAAGTATATTTGCTTATGTTTTTATTATATGTAGTAAAATAATTTCTCAACCTTATGAAAATGATCTTAAAAAAAAATTGTTTCATTTACTTTTCCTACTGTGGAATCAATGACTATTAAACTCATTATGTGTTTGTGGTTTTTTGGTTGTTAAAATTCTCCTAATCATCCTTTATATCACTCTCTATCATAAAAATATGTTTATTTTTGCATCCATGTCCATGTTTTCCTACATGGAATCCTAGTATGTGTTATCTCAAGTAAACTTTTTAATTCACTTTCGTTCTTTTAATGTGGTCGTTTTATTAACTCTTTTTCTGATGTGGGATTTTCAATGAAGTTACCAAGCCAAATTTAAAACTAGTGAGGTCGTGATTTCAAAAAGGGGGAAATTATGTAACATCCCAGGTATTTATAGAATAAAATTTATTCATAACTATTAATATTTATGAATAAGATATTAATTTTATGTTTAATGGTATGCTTTGTACGATGTTTTACTCGATATTCAGCAATGGGTTTCTACGAAATCTTACATCTCACACGACATTGAGTTATATCAAAACATAATACATTATTATTATTATTATTTTAAATGGTAGTTAATTCATAGTACTTGTATTTTTGGGAATTAATAGATCTAAATACAATATGATTTAAACAAATTAAATGTTTTTACATTTATCCCATAAATTTTAGAGGCTTAAAATGAAAATGAATCTAATTTTAAGCATAAAATACTCTAATACTTTTAAAAGCTCATTTTAACGCATTTTTATAGAGAACCCTTTTTAAATATAATTTTTGTCACTTTTATAAGTTATATTTGAAAAAATAAACTTCTTCTTTAGAAGCAGACATAAAAATTTACTTTGGTTGAAATTTTGGTAGTTTTTTTGATAAAATCCGTATTTTAATTAATAATGAAAAACATCGCATTTTAATGCAAATTTATATTTTAATCTAATTTATTTATATAGTTTGGTTTTCTATTTAATTTTTTAAAGTGTAATTGTGTTAATTATTTATCATTTAGTAAATTTTTTTCCATTTTAAGTAATTTCACATTTAAATTGGACAAAAACAAATGTCGATCTTTTGATAGTTTTTACATCTTAAAAACTTGCTTTCTGGGTTTGAAAACGATAATTAATTTTAAATTAATTACTGAAATTTATATGTTTTGAATTTTAAAAAATGGATTCAATATTTGTAATTAGAAGGTCCAATATTTTTAATTATGTATCTTTTATTTTTGGACATTATGAATAGTAACTTCAGAAATTATTTTTATTTACTGCAGTTAAAGGGTAAATTCTGTAAATAAAGGTAAAAATAATATGATAATAATATAAAACTACCCTAACATGTATCCTAATAATATTGGATGAGTCATTGGAGCCCAAAAAATACTTATACTGAACCATTAGCATTTCGGAGCCACTTGGGTATGCAAATGACATGTTATAATAATTAATTTAATATAAAGAGGAATATAAAACAAACATGTATCTTTTTACTATAATATTTTTAAGTGGTTGTTATATAATATATATATTTGAAAATAAATTTTAATTATAAATTAAAAAATATTTCCTAAATTATGGTATTTTAATTATATTTTTGAGACATTAAATAAAAAAATTTATCTGTGACACAATGATAACGCAGTGATTATATTATTAATGATATATTTAAATAATTGATATTATAAACATTAAAATAAATTTTATTTGATAATTTTTAGTCCATCCAAGAATTATTTGGAAGAAATTTACATTTTAGGGATTAGTTAATTCTTTTGGTTCAAAATAATGATGTTTTTATGACATTAAAAAAATAAATTACTAAATAGTGACAAAATTGACATAAAGGATTTTTTGAAACAAATACTGTTTTATTAAATGATATAATATTTCTAAAAAATATATTATTCTTCCAAATGACTTATATAATGTTACAAAGTTCATTAATGACATTCTTGGGGTTAGATTGATATTTTATGGTAACTATAGTAACCATGTACTATGAAAATACAAAAAGACATGGTAAGAGAAAATGTTTTTAACTAAGGGTTAAAGAAAAATGATAATGTTAATTTTATTACCCAAACATTTCAAAAACCTATATTTTGAGAATATTTAGACCCATAATCATATTATTCTATAGTTATATCAATTTTTATCTATTATATATCAAAAATCAATTTTCAATAATATAATATTTCAAGATTTTCCTAAAGTGACCATCCTCCCTCTTATAAAAGTCAACCACCTATACCCACTTACTCACACCTCTAAATATCGTTGGATCATCCATGTTATACTCAAATAATATCCCTAAATCCATACCTTACTCCTTTAATCCATACCTTTGGCAGAATACAATTCAAGAAATCTTTCGGGCTCAAATCAAAAGAAGTTACTCAATTTTGAGGTAACATATTCTATCAAGTTCTTTTCCATTATTCTACATCCCAAATCCATAGGATATTATTATTATATGATTAAATATAAAAAATAGTATCATAAATATACTTAAATTTTTTTATGAGATGGATTTTAACTACACCTACGCACACCTCCATCTAATGGAAACGAACATATTGTTTCTGTGTACGGGGAACTACTACCTCAAGAAATGATGATAGTTGAATTTTCTCCTACCACCTATCATGGTGGAAATTATGATGGAAATATATTTATATATGATATATATTATATATATATTTTCTCTATTCTTATATAATTTTTATTTACAATATACCTTAATTCTTTCAATAATGTGTAAATATGATAATTTCATTTGAGAAAGTGAGGAGTACCGCCCCTCAAAGTGATACGAATCATTCATGCTATACATGGAACATATAAAAGATGGATTTATTAAACTTATGATACATACATTCCATTAATATAATAAAATAATTATAATATACATCTATATCATTTTATTATTATTCTTTTAATATGAAAAAAGAAATGAATGTAGTGTTTATCTATACGTCTGGCCTACCATCTCCATGAATGGGGAATTTAATTTATAATATCAAAATATTATGGATATAATAAATAAATATATACTTGATATATATGATATGTAAATCATTAATAACAATACTCCAAAAATGATGGAATTTTTACTACAATGGCAATTTACATCCAAACAATTTCATCTTTGACTCAAGTACCAAATATCAACAAAACGACCGATATGAAATTAATTAATTATTAAATTTTATTAAAAAGGTAATAATTGATATAAAAAGAAATAATAAACATAAAAAATGTTCAAAATAAATTATAAATTAACGTAATTTTATTATTCAAGAACATACATATTTTACGTGATGACTCTAACTCAAGGTACGTAAAATCTTAACTCAATATCCATTCATTGAGTTAAATATACATGTCATTGTTTTTTTTCAAGAATATGTGTCAATGAACTATGATTGTTTTACACTGAATATCCACTTATATTGAGTGTATTTATATGTTTCATACATAATTGTGTCATTTATTTTTCATTAATCTAATGATATGATCTTTGTAATGGATATTGTCTCAATATCCTTTCATTGAGGAATATCTTATTTCCGTGCACATTTATTATCTCATAATGTGTATATACAACCGTTTTGACTATTTATATCATTAATTATTATATTCTCATGATATTAATTTTTTTTTATTTTATTCCTTAATTATTTTGATTCAATTGTTTTTCTAGGGGTACGGGACTCTTTAACTAAAACAAATTTTTAAATTTTTTAAAGAGTTATTAATTTAAAACCTTCTATTTCATGTATCTATTCCAGAAATGGGTTTTAAAAATTTATTTATATGGAAATGAATGTTTTAAAATGATAATTTATTTAAAAAATGTCAATGTGGTATGGGATACTTTGATTAAAAAATATCTTTATTAAATGTTTGGTTTTTGGAATGGGTTGAATATTTATATATCTTTAAATGATCACTTTTGGTTATAGTGTGGAATTTTTATTTTTCCATTATTATTGTATTATGTGTTATGATTAATAATGGTAATTGGAAATTTGACGGGTGGTTATGTGGTAAACTAATATGGGTGGTTACGTGATAAACCCAAAGATGGGTGGTTCGTTGATAAACCAAGGATGGGTGGTTATATTATAACCTTCAATGCATTGGATTTCGCACCCAACCAAATGGCTATTACATTGAGTGAAATGTGTGTCAGATGAAAATATGGTTATACCATTTAAGTATTTATATTTCCCATGATAAATTTATATGTTATATGTTCCTTTCTATGGGACTTATGGTAATTGTTTTGTTACCATAAGGGTAAGCAATGATCTCAAATTAAGTGAAGTAAATTTACTACTTCTTAAAGGGGGAAATTATTAGTTTGTGATAAAGTATTCATGGATTTCATGTTTTCCCAAGACTAATAGTTTTTCTTCTTTTGGTATCCCTTACTAAGATTATTATGATCATACCATGTTTTGAAATGGTATTCAAAGGACTTAAAGAAGAATAAATTCAAGGATGGGATCAAGGAAAAGTTGTGTTGTTAAAACATGAAATGATACAATGTTTATTTTATAAGATTTTTTTGTTTTATTAAAAAATAGTGATTAGAAGTGTCTAATTTAATATTTATGTTTCTATGTATGTGTTATGTCCTACTTATCTAATACTCTATGTCTGAGAATATACTAGAAGTGAATTAAATTCAGTTGTTGAACTATCACAGGATTAAGTACTGTTTGAGGTCGGGGCCTTGTACTTGAGATAAGGTGTTATTCCACATTCAATAGGAGAATGTGTAAGAGTTAATAAGATATTCTCCAAGTCCCATATTTGATTTAATCCTATGAGAGGTTGAGGTTTCTTTAGATTTGACAAAAAACTTTGACCAGTTTTGGGTTTCTATAATGGCGGTGATGCTCTATGGGGTGGCTCGAGTGTCATGGAAGATATATCATTGTTAGAACAAGGGATTCCCTTTGGATTAATCACTTATATTGGATATAGATGAATTCATTTATTAGGAGAGGAATTAGGATACGAATGATGAGGGAGGTGTAATGTCTCGACCAAGGAGCCACTAAATGGTTCCCCAAGTTGGTGAGTCAGATGGCGTCCAACACGCCTCCCCATACACCAGACGCTTCTGACAAGCATTATGGGTATATGATGGTAGGGTATGGATACTATACCCTCATGATTAGAGTAACACAACATTATAATAAATTATTAAAATGTGGAAGACTAATATCAACCAACAATAGATGATAAATCATCCAAACAACACTAATCATAATCAAATCCAATTGTGGTGTAATATAAAAAATGGTTAGTATGTCGTTGATCTATAAAAAAGATAAAAAATACATGGTAATAGGTATCAAGTATAATACATGTTTCAATTGTAAAAAATGACAAAAATAATACCTCTAGAGAGCATCATGATCCATTGATTGGTCATGTACTCCCCTACTCTTATTCTATAATAAATAAAGAACCATCTAGTGGGGTCTTTGCCCAGTCCCTATCAGTATCCATGGAATCTTTCTGAGTACCAATAGTGTCCTAAAATGTGTGTGTGATAACACTTAGTAGGACACCAAAAATGGTATCTATAAAAATTATAGTCTAGGTAAATAATCTAATGTAGTGTCTACGTATTACATGAATAAAAGTAATGAAATCAGATTTGATACTATCCAGTCTACCAAGAATCACTATAGTCAAGTAGCCATAAATAAGGGATAACTATAAAGTAAGGTAAAGAATCATATGTGGCCTATGATGGGTGATCAAGTATCAAGCCTACATGGGCCATGGCATAAGGCCAATGACTTGGGAATCCTCTTTGAGTTCACAGATCATATCCATAGAAAACATAATAAAGACTTGGGTGGATCCCAAGGAGCATGTCCAAGGTAGTCTATCTAGCTGAATAAAAGGTGTCAAAACCATGGAATCCAAGTGGGTTTTTTGTGCCATAAATAGTAAAAAACTATCCTTTCACAGTGATATAATTGGCCTTTATCAACACAAAAAAGTGTTTCCTACTAGATCATGATTAGTATCCCAAGGCTTCGATCAGTGCTAGAAAAGTGTATTAAATGGGTCCATTATGAGAACTTTTAGTATCACTCATAAAATAAAAATTCATCAATTATTTTATTTAGAACACATATAGGGGAATACTAGAGTGTTTTGTAAAATCACACTATAACACAAGAAATAGGACATATTATAGTGTTTTGTTACATTACACTACAGTATCATAAATTGAACCATAATGAAGAAAAATCAGGTACCAATACAGATTTCAAATGAAATAAAATTTACAATAAAAATAAAGAAAAATTCATTATAAACATTTAAAACATTTTTTATACAACTACATGAGTAAGTAAAAATTATCACATACATTAAAAAACATCAATATACATTTCTATTTTTTCCCTGACCCCAACACATGTTATTATTGATAAAACCACCCCTACTCGAGAAAAAAAAAGAACACATATTTCAGAAAAAATTTATTATGTTAGTAATAATATAAATAAATAAATTAAACATAATGATATATTTTTAAACTAACATAGGGTGATGCCAAAAACAATTTTTATCGAATTGAGTTGTGATAGATTATTTCACATCAAACCATTTCTTGTTCTTTTTAAATAACTATATCTATTAAAATTAACTAATTGAGTATAATAAAAAATGATAATGTAATTAATTAAGTAATATAATATAGAAATATGATAAAATAATATGGGCTCATTTTCAGAGTTTTGGGGATGCGATGCACGTTTAAAAATAAAATGACGCTTATATATTAAAAATACACACGTGGAGTCATACAATTAACACCATGAATAATATTAAGGATTGGATGATTCCTACACATCCAAAATGACTTATGGATTATTTTCCTAAAGTATAAAAAAATATGATGTCTTTTCTCATATGTGATTATGCCATTTGTGTTTTTTCCTAAAATGTCATTTTAAAATAGATTCCCAAAATTTTAGTTATACCAGTCACATAGTTTGTTTTATTTATGTAATACTGAATCCTAAACATAAAAAATTACTTATGAATCAATGACCTCAATTATTAATAAAATCTGAGCTTATTTTATCAGTTTTAATTTAGTTGAACTTTTTAACTAAAATGTCGATTTTAAACTAATAACAAACACTTTGAGTCGTACTGGGAAAGTAGTACCCCTGGTTTCGAGTACATAACCCCTTTCCTCATGTTTTTTATTGGTGTTTCTTTAATTGGGAATCCATAAAATAGGGAGTTTACATATTTGGTTGTTTCCATAAAGTGGGATGTTTCCATATAGTGGTGTGTTTCCATAAAGTGGGGTGTTTCCATAAAGGGGTTTGTTTCCATAATGTGGGAAGTTTCCATAAAGTGGTATGTTTCCATAAAAAATGGGTTCCCATAAAAAGGGTAAAGGAGAAGAATGGGAGATTTTGGTGGTTTTATAAGGAGTATTGGGTCCAAAAGGAAGGTCCCACAATCCATACACGGTTGTTCCAAACCTTGTGGTCAAATCTTGCATAGAGGTCAAATCTTGATCCAATTTTCGTGGAGCTTACTCGTCTTTGATATTTATAGTTAGTTTTGGCTTAAATACTCACCTAAGTTGAGATTAATCTACCTAGAATTCTGTATAATCCACCCCACACGAGTTTGAGCCATCCCTTTTTTATTTCGAGTTTGATTATTGAGGAATGCCATCATTCTTTTCTGATTTGTCACATTTTCATAGATCTTCTTAGATCCACTTCTCCAATCTCCAATATTTTATATATATGAACCAATAGTGGTTTGATGTACGTTTTTGAATGCCAAATAATTCATTGTTTAGTCATGATCTCTCTTGGATAAGAGATATAAGGCCTCTCTTGGAGAATCAACCTGCTTTCTTGTGCGTTCTTCGTCTGTTGTCAATGTTTCGTCAAACCCTTTGAGGTAGGTGGGTTCACTCCCATCTCCTATTGATAGAATTTATTGTCTTAGATTCAAATTGGTTTATTGATTATGAAATTCATGGAAAAGTATTTATTTAAGATGATTCATGGTTTTTGTGAAATTTCTTGATCTTGGTAAATAGTTGTGCAAAAGGTTTTTTTAATGATGATTTTAAATTATGGATTTTCTTGAATTTCTAAATGTTTGATTAAAATGGGGTTTTCAATAGAAATTTTTTTCAATAAAAATGGAGTTTTATTAAAATGGTTTTGAGTTGAAATGTTTTGGCATTGAAATGGTTTTGATAGAAATAGTTTTCAATGAAAAAGTGTTTTTATTGAATGGTTTATTTTGGCTTGATCCTTGGGAATATGTATTGTGAGTTCATATTTCATATACAGGGTGTGGTAGAAATATGACATTTCAATTGGTTCTAATGGTTTAATGGCACGTGGGAATTGCATATACGGGGCTTCGTTGAAATATGACATTGTGCTCAGTACTAAAGGTTTAATGGAACATGGGAAACAATTACCTTCAGACGACTTGGTAGATCGACGAGAAACCACTCACGAGTGTGGAACTATCATAATGTAGCATGCATGGTTGGTTTCATGGGTTTTAGTAATGTTTGGGTATGCTAATATAGGGATATTTGGAAATGGTTGTAAATATTGACTGGCTATTTTTATGGAAATATATCTTGCTGGAAAAATTGTTTTCAATTTCACTTGTATAGTTTTGGTAATGAATGGTTTTGGAAACTTGTTTATATTTCGTTATAAACATTCTTTGAGAAATTGTTTTATATAAACCATTTTATATAATTGTTGATAACTCCGCTATCCTAGTGGCGTGTGTAGGGAAGTCATTGGGGAAAACCTACTGAGTTTTATACTCAACCCTGCTTTAGCACTTTGGTGCTTTTGTAGATGTTATCTTCTAGGACAAGGAAAAAGGTATGGTATCACATGTTTCTAGAACTACATCATGATTTTTGGGCTGTTCAAAGATTGTGGAGCATAGAGCTTATGGAGCATGGAGTCTTGAGGTCTTTGGAGAGTCTTGTGTAGTCTATCCATTGTGTACTTTGATACTTGGTTATTCACCTTCTGTTGCTTATTTTGATGTGGTTTTGAGATACAAGAAGTTGTTGAGTTTTCTTTCATTCATTCATGAATCGTATAGTGAATATTTGGTTATGTTTGGACTATTATTTGGTTTATTTTTTAAAGGGTAAATCATCCCCACTTATATTTGAAACCCTTCGGCATTTATTTCCAGCCTTTGGTGTCTTGGGGATGTCGCTTAAGGAATATTAATGACTCGTTGTACTCTCAAACCATTGAGAATTGGTGGGTCATTACAAATGGTTAATATAATGACCCAAACCTATCTAAATTATATTGGTTAAAATTATTTCGACCCACCCCCACAATATAATTTTAATAATACATTTTGTATCCATTAGAAACCAAATATGATTTTATTATAAAATAATATTTCTAGCTTCTCCAAAGGTGCCCCTCACCCCTCTTATAAAAGGGAACTTCCCCTTCTCACTAATTCACACATTCAAAGCCTTTTGGTTCGGCCAAACCCAGCCCAAATAATCTCTCAACTTCCCTCACGTCAACCTAGAGGCCTTAGTTTGATCAGAAATTTAACCTAAGAATCCCCTTTGATCAAATAAAATGGAAGAACCCAAAGAAGAGGTAATGTTTTCACCACCCTTTTCCAAGTTCATTACTTCTTCAACTTCTTCTTTCTTTGTTATTACAATTATAAAATAATAACTTTAGTATCTACTATATATTGTGATATTATTATAAATATGGTACAACCATATTCAGTATTCTATCCATCCTATGAATGACATGTCACCATACGTGCATATGTACGTCTTACCGTCTCCACGTCGTGGTGTAATTGTTATTCAATATATTATTATTTGGACCAGTATATTAATGATGTTTAATTCATTTAAATAATAAATATAAAATGATAATTAATATTTATATATGATATACCATCCAATAAAATATTATTTTTATATCAAAATAACGATATTTTCGCTCGTGCGTACGTACAGACTACCGTCTCCACGAACGTGATGAGATTCATTCTCCATCGTATCCATTCAAGACTAATTCTCATTTGATGATTAAAAGTAATTGTTAAGAACTTTATATCATTATGGATATGAATAAGATACAACCTATCCATAACAAACACGACTTATGTAACAAAACATATAAAAGAAAATGAGTAAATTAACACCCGAAACGACGATAATACTAATGTATTATTAACAAAGCATTATTAGAAGATCATATATGATATCATAATTATGTATATGGTTCTTTTATAATTTAATAACAATGTTTTAACTATTATACAAGAGGTTAACATACCATCGACTAAGGAAAAGTACATTGCTAAGGGGTTTTCATCTCACTCCTTATTCCCATGAGATTCATGACATATTGCCACTATTACCCTTTGGTGTTGTGTTTGTACTGCCCATAATTGTATTCTTTGTGTAATAAATTTTAATTTATGTGTATTTCCATATTAATTGTATGATACCTCTTTCATTTGGTGTATTTTTCATATGTTAAAAATTGGTAAGGGTTATTTCACAATCTCATCATTATCCGAGGTTGTTTATACATAATTATCTACTGGGACATCTTTATCATCTACATCCATGTTTCTTAAAAATGTATTTAAAAATATTCTTGCTATTTTACAGAATATGGGTTAAATTAATTTATACACTCTTTTGACTTTTTATAAGAGTTTTATAAAGTAATCTTTCCGTCTTTTTTCAAACAAGGTCCTTTTTAACCTTTTCGATAGAATTAAGGTAAGAATGTCTTTTTTTAACTTATACGGCAGGTGCGGCTATTTTTTTCTGTTATAAAATCATAGAAGCTTCCCTTAAAAGAATATAAGGATATTTTCAAAGTAAATTTTTTATTTTATAATTATAGGACTTTTAAATGATTTCAAAAAAATAGATATTTCACTCAAATAGTTTTGATTTCATCTATGTCAACATCCTTTGAAGGATTTTAAGCTTAATTGAAGTTGATTTATTATGATACGAAACATACATATTATATTGAATTTTTTGTGATATGTTTGACTGTGGGTGTGTTATTTTTATACCATTCATGTTTTGTGGTGAAAGTATTTACATTTCATATTCTAGTTTTAATATGAATGTTTATGTTATGTTGAAACCTATTCATATGAGAAATGAATTGGAATTATTAAGTGATGGGTGGAGCCCTCTATAGATCCCTGATGCATCAGTTGGTCTCATGAGACAAACTAGTGTCTTGGCATGAGGCCTTGAAAAAATCTTATTTGTAGTCTTGGCATGAGGACTTGGCTACGTGGTTATGGTGGTCTGGCATTATGCATTCCATCATTATGAAAGTGGTTATTGATATTTCATGTGATTATTCGACTATTAGAATATCCATGTGAATATGTAAATGTAATTATTTCATTTTATCTTTTCCATATTATGATGAATTTCAAGTTTAAAAGGATTTTGTTTTAGCTATACATTGCCTTAAATGGTTATACTTATTTCTGAATGTTTCCGCTATATTGTTGTCCTTACTTAGCATCTGAGCTCACCCCATTCATTGTTTTATTTTTCCCAAGATGTGAATATGTAATTTATGAATGACCTACATGGATAATATGATGGGATATGAAGACAAGAGTTTTTGTAGTAGTTTTCACTTTATGATATAATGTAAATTTTATGAATGTATCTAGTTATTCAAAGGCTACTAAACTAATCGGTCTATCGAGACTTGATATTTATTATGATCATTACAATGTTTTTTAATAATGCACCTACTCTAGGTAACTGGGGTCGGAGCATTACAGTTGGTATTAGAGGAAGTTTAGTGCGAACCCTTGAAGCTAGATTTAGATAAAATCTGATTTGAGAACATAGACCTAAGATGGAATTTTTGTATTAGTATAGAAGAACTTCCTAGAATTTTGGTATTGTGGAGATTTTGTGAGTTATCTGAGAAATACATCAATGTCTGGATACGAGCAGGTAGAGGTGGCTCTGGCACAGATATAACTAGGGGTAAAACCCGAAGACACTACTTTGAGTTAGACTCGAACGGGAACTGGTGCACGACAATGGGCCTTACTGCACTCTTCGTTATGACACTCCCAAGGGATATGATTAGGATAATTTTAATTTTCTATATGAACCATTATGAAGGGTTTGTGATTATATACTTCCTCAAAGAAAACATTTTTATGATTATGGATTACATCCATAAATATTTCAATTTATGTTAAGTGTTTTATAAGTATGGAATTATGTATTTGGATTCATAAACTGATAAAGTTTATGCCATTGTTTAGAAATGGAGCCTAGTGGAAGAAATTGAAACTGTATCAATGCACACACTCCATGTAGGGATTTCCCTCCAGCTCAAGATAATTATAATGAAGTTGGTGATGTAACTGGTGCTGATCAGCTTACCACCATACTGGGACAACTCACTTAGGTTATGAATAATAACCTTACCCGTATAGAGCACCTTGATCCGCAGCATGGAGGATCAATGTTATATCGCTTCATGAGGAAACAACCAAAAAAATTAAATGGGAGTACAAATCCATTGGTAGCTGAGCAATGGATAAGTTCCCTAGAAAAAATATTTTAGGCTTTGGGGAGTAGTGAAAGGGAAAAAGTTATCATGGAAGTTTATCGCCTCATTGGAGATGCTGATCAATGGTGGTAATTGATTCAGAATACAATAAAATATGATGAAGTATCAAATATGTAATAGAGGGATTTCAAATATCTTTTCTTAGAAAAATACAATCCTCGTGACCATCAAGCAGATATGGAAAGGCAATTTCTGAGTCTGAGGCAAAAATAGGATGATAATGTTGCAAAGTATGAGTCTAACTTTACAAGGTTATCAAGGTATGTTGGAGATTATATTCATAACCCAAGAAGTAAGATTGATCATTTCTTTGATGGGTTAAAACCATTTATTCGTCGAGCATTAGTCTCACAATCTTTCTCGTCGTACAAAGATATTGTCTCATGTGTTATCAAAATAGAAAAGGAATTATCTAAATCTTATGACTTTAAAGCAAAGAAAGAGAAGAAGAGATCTGCTGATTAATCTGGAAATGGAAGTAAGGGGAAGAAGGGAAATTTTGAAAATACATCCTGCAGTAAATTTGGGAAGAAACACCCCGGTACTTGCTTAAATGGAATGTGAGTCTATTACATGTGTGGTGAAAAAGGCCACCAAGCTCATGATTTCAAGGGAAAGAGAGTTGTTGTCAATGTGGAATTCTATAATTATAGAGATATGGGACATTATGAAAAGGAATGTCCTAATCATCAGGGGAACTTGCCTCAGAAAAGGCCAAGGGATCAAGGCCAAGTTTATGATATCACTACTGCTGAGGTAGAAGCTCCGAAAAGACATAGTGGCAGGTAATGTAATGTTTTCCTCAAGTTTAGAAAATGATTTATTTGATTCTGGATCATCGCATTGTTTAATATCTTCCAAGTTTTTTAAGAAAATTATATGTTTCCAATTTGATTTAACATAGTAGTTATCAGTTAAAACTCCAAAGGGAAGTATCATTGCAACAATGTTTTGTGAATCAGTCCCTATTAGAGCACATAACTGTTATTTATCCTCTGATCTCATTATCATACCTATGATTGAGTTTGATAAAATCCTCGATATGGATTGGATTTCGGACCATGATGCGAAGATTTATTATAAGAAGAAGGAGGTTATGATTATTTATGATGATGATAAAGAACGCATTATTTTTAGAGCAGAATTGTCACCACCTAATTATTATCTAGATCTACCCCCAATAGCTCAACTAAATTCAATTATCGGGGAGAAAGAGAATGAAATAATTTTGGGTGGGGAAAGGAATGTCTAAATAAAGGATGTACCTATTGTGATATAATATGTAGATGTGTTTCCGGAAGATTTACCTGGACATCCTCCTAAACGAGAAGTTGAGTTTTCCATTGATTTAATTTCTAGATCAAGGCCTATATCAAAGACCCCTTATAGAATGGCCACTGTAGAATTAGTGGAACTAAATAAACAGCTATAGGAATTGAGTAATAAGGTATTTATTCTCCCTAGTGTTTCTCTATGGGGATCCCCTATTCGTTTTTAAAAAAAGAAAGATTGATCTATGAGGTTATGTATCGACTACAGGGAGATCAATGCAATAACAATAAACAACAAGTATCCCCTACCTCACATTGATGATTTATTTGACCAAATTCATGGACCTCAATTCTTTTCAAAGATTGACCTTTGATCTGGATACCATCAGTTGTGTGTGATGAAGGAAGACTTTCAAAAGACAGCATTTTGAACCTGGTACTGGCATTATGAGTTTATAGTAATGCCTTTTGGGCTGACTAATGAACCCTATGTATTCATGGATCTAATGAATATATTTTTCAAGGAATATCTCGATGATTTTGTGGTGGTATTTATTGATGATATCTTGGTATAATCCAAAAGCTACGAAGATCATGGAAATCACTTGTGCATTATCCTGAAGACTTTGAGAAGACATGAATTATATGGGAAGTTTAGAAAGTGTGAATTCTGGATTCAGGAGATTTCTTTCCTTGGCCATATTGTCTCTAAAGATGGAATCTTTTTTGATCCTTCTATGATAAAGGAAATCCAAGAATGGCCTGCACCTACGAGTATAACTGAGGTACGCAGTTTTATTGGTTTAGTAGGTTATTATCGATGTTTCGTCCATAATTTTTCCCAATTGGCTAACCCATTAACAAAGCTCACACGTAAAGGGGTTAAACTTGTTTGGACAAAAGAGTGTGAAGAATGTTTTAAAGAACTGAAGGGATTATTAGTCAATGATCCTATATTGACTCTAATATCGGGGAATGATGGGTTCGTTATTTATAGTGATGCATCGAAGAAATGACTTGGTTGTGTCCTTATGCAAAATGATAGGGTTATTGCCTATGCATCACGACAGTAGAAAATTCATGAGAAAAACTATCCTACTCATGATCTCAAGTTAGAAGCTGTGATATTTTCTTTGAAAATATGGAGACACTGCCTCTATGGTGAAAAATGTGAGATTTATACTGATCACAAGAGTTTGAAGTATATTTTCTCACAAAAAGAACTAAACATGAGGGAAAAGAGATGGCTTTAATTACTCAAGGATTATGATTGTACGATACACTACCACCTGGGGAAGATAAATAAGGTGACGGATGCTTTGAGCAGAAAAGATCATGGAGTTCTGAACAATATGAAAATTGAAAGGGATCCATTTTTCATGGATCTAGTGAATATGGACATGGGAATAACCATGGAAGGTAAAACACCAGTGCTTCTTCAAATGGTTTCCAAACCATCTTTACTAGAATGGATTAAGAGTTCTCAGACTAATGATGAAGAATTTCAATAGAAGATTAAAGCTGTGAATGATGGGAGATTGAGAGACTTTTTGTATGAAGAAGGAATTTTGAAATTCAGGAAGAGACTTTGTGTTCCCGATATACCTAATTTAAAAAGGGAATTATAAGATGATGCTCATAGTTCAAATTTCTCCATAAACTCTAGGAGTACCAAATTTATAAGCATTTAAATGAATATTTTTGGTGGGACAACATGAAGAGGGAGATTTCTAATTTTGTGTCAAGATGTATGGTTTGTTAACAAGTGAAAGCTAGAAGGAAACAGCCTAGAGGAGTCACGAAACCTCTTCCCATACCAGAGTGGAAATGGGATAAAAAATGAATATTGAATAAATAAATAAATGATAAATTAGTAATAAACTAAGAATAAATTAATATTTAGTAAATTAATAATAAATTAATCAATAATCAATAATCAATAATAAATAATAATGAATAAAGAATAAATAATAAATAATACAAAATACATAAATACATAAATACATAAATACATAAATACATATATACATAAATAAATAGGTAAATATGTTAATTGATAAATAAATAAATAAATAAATTATGAATTAATAATTAACAATTAAAAATAACTAACAATTCATAATTCATAATTATAAAATTAATGATTCTTAATTAATAACAAATGTTTAAATTTTAAAATTTAATATTCAATCATAAATATTTAATATTTAATAATTAATTAATATTTAATAAATAAATATTTAGTAATAATCAATATATAAATAAATAAATTAAAATATTTTGTAAATTAGAATAAATTAATAAATATTAAATAAAAAAGAATAAATAATTAATAATTAATAATTAATAATTAATAATAAATAATAAATAATGAATAATGAATAATAAATAAATAATTACATAAATAAATAAATAGATAAATAAATAATAAATAATTAATAATAACTAATAACTAAGAACATATAATTAATAATTTATCATTAATAAATAATAATAAAATTATTAATAGTTATTAATTAATTAATAAATAATGAAAAACAAACAAAAAAATACTAAATAAATAAATAATGAATAGTAAACTAATAATAGATAAATAATGATTAATTAATCAAAAAATTAAAAATAAAATAATATTTGATTAATCAATAAATTAATAATAAATTAATAATTAATGCGTACATAATAACTAAATAATAAATAAATAAATACTAAATATTATTTAAAAAATAAAAAAATAATTAATTAATTAATTAATTAAATCGTCAAACGTTAAGAACCTCTAAAAACCCTAAAACACTGAAATAGCTTTAAAATATGATTTGAGACTCATTTCTTAGTGCCCCAACCAGTCAAATCAAAGATCCGGAAATGAGCTTCAATATGATATGTGGTACAGGTCGAACTAACACCTCGATCAAAAGTTATAACTGTTTGAATTTTAATAAATGAATGTCTGCAACTAAAACCTCTATTTCGGAGGCCTTCTCGGCATTTCTGGTAGAATAAAATTGCATACAGCACTAAACGAGTTGGTACCAGACCTAAGAAGCATAGAGCTTATCGTATTCTTCGATTTGATATGTTGTAGAGCCCAAACGGACAACCGGATTAAAAGTTATGGTTGATTGTGGTTCGAGTTCAATTTTTATCATTTTAATTTTGAAGATATATTTTTTCCTTTGATTATCACATTATTTAAATCTCACATGGTTTTTTCTCATTTGATAGACATTGATTTAACTGGTTGTGGAGCTGAAATGGACTCTCAAATCAGAATTTATGGTCATTTGATGTCGAAGTTTGTTCTTCTACTTATTGAAGATTTTTTTTCAATTTAAAAATAATACTAACTAATAATTATAAATATTTATTAATTAAAACATTTTAAATATAAAAAATTATCAATAATAAACTATTTCTTATAGTTATTAATAAAAAATTAATAAGTAATATATATAAAAATTTATATAATTTTCTGAATTTTTTTTCTTAAATTTTTAAGCAGTTTTCAAAAAAGCGCCACTATTTCGCAATGGTTTTTTTTACCCGCCGTTAAAAATTAGAATTTTTCTTAAAATATATTTAAAAAATTATAAAAAATTATAAAAAATTGTGGCGGTTTTTTCACGGTGGTTTTTAAAACTACCGCAAAAACACTATTTTGATATAGTGAAATACAATCAGTCAATAATTCCATTTCATTTAATCAAACAATTTATCAAAAATAGAAGTAATGTAGTTCACCAACATAGGCTAGAGTTGAAACCACCTACCTCAAAACTTAGGTCACACACACCCGAAATGGGACCCACCATCAAGGATGAAACAAACAACAAGAAGAGAGGCCCTAGAATAAATTTATACATCTAATAATTGATTAAATTTAACAAAAGGGACAATAGAGAAGAGGAAACAACACGTACCTCAAGAATATACACTCACTGCACCCCAACTTACAATGTATGTTTCCCCTAGAACAAGATTGAGCAATGGATCTAGAAAGAATCAAGAAGAATCTTCACCATGGGTCAATAGATCCGATAATGCAATGCAACAATGCTACCATGATCAAAGTAACAAAGAATTAGAGTAGATTACTCACCTATAAAGATGAAATCCAACTTCAACAATTATCAATCACGGAAAAAATCAATCCAAATTGAATGGTTCATCCCAAAATTTACAAAAGAGAGATCTAGGTTGAGAGGTAAGAAGGGTGTGGATGAATAATGGAAATTTTTCCATGAATTACCCTAAATCCCCAGCTCGTGACATTTACATAGATTGTAAACCCTTTAAACATCATGTAATCCATGAGGATAACATAAACCAAAAAACCCATCACATTTTTGTTAAAAATCAATCTTTTAACATTGAAGTGTGTGTAATATATACACAACATGTAATTCATTTATGATATGTACCATATTCATGGAATCTTCCTTGTCGTGATTACACATCCTATAGTGAAATTTTGGGCATGTAATTCTCTTATAGACTATGAAAACTACATATTCATTGATGAAAACCCATAACTCTCCAATTAAAGTGGAAAAGAAGAAAAGAGGTATAAAATACTTGAATGTAGGTAATAGGATATACCAAACTCTCCACCATAAGACTTTCCATCCCGGAGAAGTCAATTATAAGAATGAATTTTGTTCAAGTGGTTTGGAAATTGATCCCCCGTCAATGAATCATTCTCTCAAGAGTAATGAAAATATAATATTTATATCCATAACACTATGACCAATTGAATTAACATCCCCCTAAATACTTTCACTTGAGAGTCAACTATCTTAACTGGTTACTCAATAACAATAACATATGTCTCTAACTCAATCTCTTCCAAAGTCATAACATTAGTGGGACTAGAATGGTATTTCTAGAGATTTGATATATGGAAAAAATCATCAATTTCTATCAACTAAACAAGAAATGACAACCAATAATAAAATTTCCCATGCTGCATAGGGACCTCAAAAAATTCAACAAATCATGAAGCCAAATTTCCCTATTTCCCAAACTGATGTTGACCTCACTGAGGAGAAGCATTCAATAAAACCTAGTCACCAATGGAAAACTCCAATGGATGATATTGTTGATCCACATAATATTTATTTGACTTTGCGATGTAACCATAGATTGATGTATATCCAGAATCATAGTGGACATCTTAGGAACCTAACAATGACCCACTATATAACTCTACCCACCTCTTCCCATAAAAGTGGTCATTTTCTTGAGAGACCATAAAAATACTTGGAAATATATACTATAATTAATTAATCATAGTATTTTCTATGAGAATACTCTACCAGTCCTAGATGGTTATCCCAAGATCCACCAAAATCCATGACATAGTAATGGATCATACCCTCAAAATTTTGAATAGCATGCTTCATCTAGTCATCTATTTGTGGAGGATAAATTGTACTCAATATGCCCCGAGTCACCACACCTCATGGAGACTTCTCCATAACCTTGATGTAAACCGAGGATCCCTATTTAAAACAGTGGTATAATGAACTTCATATACCCTAGAAATTTCCAATAAATACTGGTTACCCAAATCTTCAAATTTTGTTGTGTATTTGATTGGAATAAAATTAGATGAATTTTTCAACAAATCTGTCACCACTCAGATATCATTCCTCCCATGAAGAGTTTATGTTAATCCAAAACCAAATTCCATAGATACCTCATCCTATTTCCAAACTCGCATTGGTAGAGGCTTGAGAAAACCTGAAGGTTTCATATACTCTACCTTAATCATATAGAAAGTGTAATAGTGGGGCCAAGAATTGGTAATTTCATGCTTTATACCTGGCCACCATAATCATTGTATCATTTCATAATGCATATTCATAGTTCCTGGATGAACATCCCCTAAGGAATTATTATAATCCAACCAAATTGACCTCCTTACTGATGTTGGGATGATAAACCAAAAAACAACATTTAGAATACCATGTAAATAGATAGATAAACATGAAATAGTCTCCTTGCTATATAGTGTTTCTCAAATTCCTCTAAAAATTTCATCCTTCTATTGAATTTACACAATATACTCAAGGATAAATGATGATAATTGAACACTGGTTAGAATCATACATAAAACATCTCTATGAGATATAGATGACGCTGAGAAAAAATCCTCATATGGTCTCACTCTTCCTTCGATTTGAAATTATGTTGTGATGGAACATTCCTATTAAGATCATTTTTGACAACATTCCCCTTCCCCATGGTGTAGAAGTAATCAATGTCAAATTTATATAAATATTCCACCCATTTTATCTTTCTAAGTTTCATGTCATTCTGAGAAAAGATATAACTCAAACTCTTATAGCGAGAAAAGACTACTAACCTTTCCCCAAAAAGATAATGATGTTATCATTTAAGTGAATGAATACTTATGGTAAGATATAAATCGTGAGTGGGAAAATTCTTGTCATGTGGTTGAAGCTGATGAGAATTGTATGCCACCACATGATTATACTTCATAAGAATACGACACCAACCATTGTAAGAATCATCATAGAAAACAACACACTCCTTACTAAGCTCAGGTAATATCTAAATAGGAGCCAATTTCATAATTCATTTCATATAATTTAAACAATACTGAAAATTTTCATCCCATATGAATTTCACCCCTTTCCTTTTAGAAGTAGTTAATGGTGATGCTAACTTTGATAAATACTTGATAAACCTTTGATAGTATCCAAAAATACCAAGGAAGCTCTTTATCTCAAATACATTTCATAGATCTATCCCTAAAAATGCATCCATCAAAATATCAGGATCAAATAATAATCCATTCTTAGAAATTAAATTCACTAATAACTTCACTTCATGAATCCAAAATTTTCATTTTGAAATCTTTCTATACAAATGGTGACACCTTAGTATTTCCAAAACCAAACTCAGATTGTGGTCATGCTCATTCTTATGTTTGAATATTGAATAAAATAAAATATAATCCCTGAAAAATATTAATTTTTTTTCAATATAATCATGTAGTATATTATTTATCAAATAGAAAAAATAGTTGGAGCATTTGTTAGACCAAATGGCATCACAAGTTATTCATAATATATGTACCGACTCCAGAAATCCCTCTTCGATATATAAGACTCTAGAATCGTGAGATCATGATAACCTAGTAGAAAATAACTATTCAAAAAATCATATTCCCCCTCTTAATTTATAAAAAAATCATCAACATGAGGAAAAGGATTCATATTCTTTAATATTAAAAGTTCAAATTTTGATAATCCACACACATTAAAAGTGAACTATCTGACTTATTGGGAATGTTCATTAGGGCTTACCAAGGAGAAACACTACATCAAACAAAACCCATCACCACCATATCAACCAACTAAATCTTTATTTATTTATTTTTTCTTTTAGTTCCATATGATAATAATTATTCAATATTAGTTTTGTTCTTGGAACCAGATCAATTGTAAACTTTACCTACCTTTCTGGAGGAATCCCAATGACATTTTTTGAGAATATTTTAGGAATGTCCCAAAAAACATTGGGATGATCAGAAAGAGAATAGATGTGTTCGGGTATAACTAATATAGTAGATAAAACTCTTAATCTTTAGGTGAGTAGGTCTTTCATGACCAAACCATATAACTCACTCTCCTTGAAACACCTGTGAGTTCCCATTGTCTACAAGAAATGAGACACGAGGAGGGTAATAATCAAAATCATCCCGATGAGAAACATGATAATCCATTCTGAAGATGATATCAAATAGATCTAGATTGAGAATATGAAAATCCCATACTAGCTTTGCATCAGCTATCAATATTGCACAAGAATAACACCAAAACCCAAAATCATTCTTCTTCCCAAGAGGTTTCACTAACTCCATAACAAATGACATGAGCTCTGTTGGGAGGTAAAGAATATCAAAAAAAAATTCCATACATAAATGAGTGGGAAGCCCCTGTATCAAATAAAGAAACTACTACTGAAGATTTAATAAATATGGTACCTCTCACTATCATTGAACCTACATATATCTCTATTGGAAACACATCTAATGCCAAAAAGTGTGTCAATACTAAGTTAAGTGGATAGATCTCTCTAGTAATTGAAGCATTTGATTACATTTTACAATCTATTGGAGTTGATAATCCCTAACCATATCGAGGTGTATACATGGATTGGTAGAATATCTAAAGATGAAAATAATTCCCACAACTTTTTTAAATCATTGTAGTTGAAGGATAGAACTCCATGTGTGCCCAACTTTTCCACTCTAATAGAAATTTAGAGGCACACTACGTGCTATAACTGGAGGTTTTAAAGAGGCCTTATTTCAAGAACCACATCCACTACCCTTGCGATGATACTGCCACTTCATCTTTTTCCCTAAAATGTGACTAAAGATGCCACTAGGTAGATGAGAAGAGAAATAATATCTTAACTTTCCTTCCATGTTCATTTCTACCATAATAGACCTACCCACTATCTCTACATAGGTCAAAATCTTATGGATAAATACCTATGATATGATGTCTAGTCTCAAACCCTACAGGTAGTTATTACCCTTTATATGGCCATTATTCAAAACCACTAGTGTAAATTTAACCATCTTAGCAAACCAATTGGTGTATGGAAACATGGAATGCTCTTTTTACCATGAAGAGGGGGACTCCAAATACTTTTTCATCGTCAGTGTCTTTGGAAAGAACTACCAGATGAACTGAGTCTTAAAACCCTTCATGTTCAATCCGACATTTATATCCTTATGTACCATGGAATACCACCTTCACATTCTTGGACCCTCAAGTATGAATGTCGCACATTTCACCTTCATATTCTTAGGCATATCCAGTAAGTCAAATACCCATTCAATATTATCAAACTATTCCACCACCTCTTGAGGTTCACTCATAACATTAATGGATGGTGAATCCTCACACAATAACTCTCATGATCAATCACTTTCTCCTATACCTCTAGGATGTAACTCAACAACTATGTTCTAAGATTGTAGCACATTCTGGTCAAAATCATGAATTTTTCTTGTGATGTCCTTGATAAAGATCTAATCCATCATAGGATTCCATTGGGGAGAATCAAATTCACCCTCCTGAAGAACTCATTGGAAACATCTCAAAGACATATTTCTTGACACTAAAAAAAATGATCATAAAATATAATAATCTCAGCTCAAAAAAATCAATAATAAAATTTTGATATTTTCATCATAACACAAAACAAGAGAAATACATCCCAACATCTGATTATAACATGAGTCTCATTATGGAAAGATCATGATAGAAACTCAATGAAATCTACCTCAAGTCACAAAAGTCCTATCTTTAGTATATCAATGTCACAAGACAAAGGAAAAACCAAAAACCTAGCAATGGTACAAAACTATAACAAAAAAACACAAATACCCTCTCAAACTGGTACCTGGCCTGATCTTCCACATACCTTAAGGGAGATCTCGATCCCCACAAGCTGGTGAATAGAACTCAGGCATCAAACAATAATAAGAGGGAACGATTTCACCAAACCTAATGAAAAAACATGGAACATAATAGAAAGAAAGAGTTGACGATATAGATACATTCCCTAATTGAAAACAAATAGCGAAAATCAAAAAACCTAAGAGTAGAAAAAATATCCAAGTACAGGTCCAACCACAAAGGACTAACAAATTAGGAAACATAAATATCTACTCCAATAGATCTATAAGATATAGTGGGAAACCAACCACTATCTCACCACCAGCTACACAAAACCTATCTGATAGAAAACCCCACTACCTCACTATGGCACATTTCCTTTTCCCTATATCAAACGACATAACCAGGTCTACTCATCATCATAAGGGTATACAGGATGTGATCTTATAGGTTCAGTAGGGTCTCACCCATATGATACATATCATGTCTCTGAATAATCATAAATGCATCTCAACTTTAAAGAAAACAAGTCAAGATCAAAAAATTATAGTTTTTTATATCAAAAGCATTTGAAAAATAGTTTAATTTCATATTTTAACACATTTATAAATAAAACAGGAAAATTAGTTTCAAATAATTCCATAACCATATATCCTAGAGATATATTATTTCCAAACAATGAATTCATTACCTGTCATATCAAATCCAAATAAATATAAAAAAATAGTACAATCCAATAGAAGAAACACAGTTAACATCACTCTATAGATCACACCCGGTCAGGATAACTAGGAAACTCATGCCTAAAATTTCCAATCATGCACGCATAAATACACTATACATTTGCATTGATTCTGGTGAGCATAGAAAAACCCCATCAAGTGAATGCATCAATATTTCTAAAAGGTCCCTAGAACAACCGACCTAGGGAGAATAGAAAATCACCATGAGAAAACCCTCTAACAGTGGATCAAACATATAATTATACCTTCCAACTAACGGCCCAAGGTTTTCCATGTTGTTTATTTTCAAAACTACTTCATCAAACCAGTTCTATAAAAACATTATTTGATACCCTTTTCAAAATGATTGGAAAACCCTTTTCCATTGACCAAAACTAGGTGAACCCCATATTTTATGAAAACCATTTTCCACACACACAAACTATATTATTAATTAATTCCATTTCATTTAAAAAATATTTTATCAAAAATAGAAGCAATGGTTTTCACCAAATATAGTCTAGAGATGGAACCACATACCTCAAAACTCAAGTCCCATCCACCCGAAATGGAATCTACCATCATGGAAAAAACCAAAAAACAATAATAGGGGCCCTAGCATCGAAATATAAATCTTATAATTGATTCAATGCAACAAAATTTCTAGTAAAGAAGAGGAGAAAACATATTACTCAAGATCTCAAACTCATCGTACCATAACCAATAAAGAAAACGACTCCCATAATAATATCACACAATGGATTTAGATAGAATCAAGAAGAAATTGAACCATGGGTCAACAGATCTAACAACACAACACAACAGTTCTACCATGATCAAATAAAAATAGAAGTAGAATGGATTACTTGACTAGAGAGACACAATCCAATCATAATAGTGATCAATCACCAAATGAATAAATCCATATTGAATGAAGTCTCCCAAAATCACTGGAAGATATATTTAGGTTGAGAGGGAATAAGGATGCTAATGAATAATGGAAATCTCGATAGTTCAACACTCTTAATCACCAACTCTCAACATTTACACAACATGTATACCCCTTACACATACTATAATCCAAAAAATAGCGCATACACCAAAAAACCATCACTTTTTTTAATAGATCTTTTAACATTACACAGTGTGTAATACGTACATGAATTTTACCTCCTCCATGATATGTACCTGATAAATGGTATCTAGAATGGGGAAATTTCACATTATGTACTCCAATTAAATACCATGTAATTAATCTATAAAATACAAAAACTACATATTCTTACACAAAAATCTCAAACCAACTCAAATTTTCTCTAAACTCAGGGAGATACCTACAAATACATTAAAACATTTATACCCAGAATCCAATAATTCAAAGAAACATGCATCCCTGAAATTTAGGTCATCTTTCTCATCAATGGTTCTCTATGCTCATGAGTCCCTAGACACACCTAATTATATAGTAAAACAAGAAAAGAGTAAGAAAATACCTGAAAGTGGGTAGCATAATGTTATAAATGTGACTTTTCCCATGAGTAAAAAATGATAAGAGTGGGGAGTTGATAAAAACACATTTATAATGAATATTTTATTGATAATAAATTAAATTATTTCCTCAGATTGTGTTAAATGTGTTTATTTATATAATATTTGGGATTAGATAATTCATTTTTAAATTTGATGAAATTTCCAGTTTTAAAACTTTAAAATTAACTTTAGTATTTATCATAAATATATTTATACGGATTATTTACACATGAAATTTTGTATTAGAATTACTCACATAATGGGATAAAAGTTTCCTTTATATCATCCAACCTGGATCATCCATTTGATTAAAGTAAATGGGCCATGAATTCAAATTTATACTGGACTTACTAGATTGTAAACCACTTCACCATTTGGGTCATATATTCCACATATAGACAAAGATTGGGATACAATTTTGAAATTACAGTGAGGACCAAATTAATTCATGAATCATCCTTCTCAAGTGATATATGGTTCCCACATTTTTTGGCATATAAAGGTAGTTCATGTTAGATTAAACAATCTGCGGAAATTACCATTCAAACATGAAAAATATCGAAACCCAACCTCCCATATAGCGACCAAGGATTAACATACATGAATATTAAATTAATTTTTGTGAATATTAAGCACACTATAAAATTAAATGTCCAAATACTGTATTATTTTACTGTCTTTGGAAATGTGAACACACAATATTCTAACTTGGTGAAAGATATTCAATATCTATCGTAAAGACTATACCCTTTCATACTCTTCACAAGAATACCCTACATAAAACATATATTTATAACCTAGGGAAAAGAAATATAAGAAAGGGTGATCTCAGATGATGTATAAGGGTAAATAAGGAAGATACTTAAGCATGAAATAAACATAAGGGTATGATAACATGACTATAAAATTGAAAACCCATTATCTACATATCAAAGATTATAAACATGAATCATATAAAAAATACTGGTATTTCATAAGAATTAAATCATAATAAATAATAGAACATGATTGATGAGAGAATAAAATTGGAATATGAAATTGAATTTTTGGGATACACATCAACATATAAAATCATTCACTATAAGCCAAGGCTCATTACCAAAACTCAACAGGGATCTTTATGGGGGCTACACATGCTGGGCGGGACACACCACTATCCCTAGTCATAACTCTTTCATATAGTGTAATAGGTTCACTCCCTAAACTATCTTAAGGGTCATGGTTCACTCCCAAGACCAGCTTAGCAGAAAACGTCCCTCAATAAATAGGGATCACTCCCCATTTCAGCCATTTCTATCTCGTGAGATATAAATATTTACTCAATGAATTGGATGGATATATTGAAAAAACTCATCACATAATTAAATAATACAAACTTGTGACACAGGAAAATAAAACATTCATCATATTGTGACCCATAAAAAGATGTGGGTATCAAAAACATCATATCATGACCAATGAAATAAAATGGGTCACATAAATATTTCATCATATGATAACCTGTGAAAATAAGTAGGTACTATAATCATCTAATCATATAATAACGCATGAAATGAAGTGGGTTTCATATGAATTTGAAGGTGGTATATCCTATGGAAGAGAAACAGGTTTCATAAACAACTTATCCCCTAAAACATAAACAATTCAAATAAAGAATAAAAATAATTTCTTGGGATTATTTCCCTAATTAATCCAAAATTATATCAAAGTACTTCATCTTATATATAGAAGGATTTTGGAAGATCACTTCGAGTATTTTGTAATGAAAATAGCGATTCCATAAAAATAATTTTTAAGACATAATTTAATTTTAAAATTTTTTTCTTTGAAACCTACTTTGACAAATTATGATTTATGATTAAAAAAATAATTGAAAACATTTCTTTATTAAAATATCATTTCTTATTTTAGAAACAATTTATAAATCATAAAACATTTTGAAAACATTTTTCTTTGAAAATAACTGTGAAAACATTTAAAATGTTATTTGAAAAACTTTTTAAACACTTTTTAAAACATAAACCATTTTAAAAATAAATTTCCTTGAAAATAATATTAAAATACCATTTAAAAATTGAAATAATTTTTAGAATACATAGTTTATGAATAAATGATATTTTCGGCCGAAGAGAGAAATAATATCGGATTTTCATAAAAGAAATTATTAATTATATTAAGGACCAAAGAGTGTATAAATGGTACGATTACATGAATTTATAATGAATAACCTGAGGATTAGAAAATTCACAATAGTTCTTGAGAAATGGATTAAAAAAATTTGTCAATGGAACCATAATCTTAAACAATCCTGAGAAATGATGAAATTGTGGAAATGAATTCTTACCACTTTAGTAATATTGAATTATAATCCCCATGAGAGAATAAAATTACATGAAGCATAAAATATCATGGAAATAATTGGATTCATGATAAAAAATTTCCAAGGGTACTATATAAACATCATAAAATAATATAGGTGAATAACATAACATGAGTCTCAAAAAAGGAAAATTGAGACACAATTTCCTTACTGATTTGGTATCTTTTAAACTCCAGGCCCCATGAAAGAGACATCCTAAAATGGATATTAAAATAAAAAAAATAATTATAATCATCAAAAAATAAATTCATTGGAATTAAATACACTACATAAAATAAATATGTGTTGAATATGACAGATATCTCTCGGAAGTAAAAAAGTGAGACAGAAATCCTTTACTTCTTGATTAATATTTGAATCATGAGATCCCTGAAAGAATAAAATCTATTGAAATGTTTTAAATAACTAAATAAATTAAATTGAAGATATAAAAAATCATAGGGTAGTATATACACCACAAAAAATAAACAATTGGTGAATATAACATAATTCTCATCGAAATAAATGTTATACTAGATTTCTTCTTACCGTAAGTCTTGAATTTCATCATACACTTTCAAAAATATAGTATAATAACTATAAGTTTATTATAAATATTCAATATAACCATTTTAAGATATGTAATACCATATATTATTTTATTATGACATTATATTCATCTTTTATTAACAATTCCATGTTAAAGTTACGTTTTAAGTAATATTTGCTTTGTTTTTCATATATGTTTTCACTTGTAATTTTTTTGACTTTTTCATGCATCGTGATTTAAACATTTTCAAAATGTAAACCAAGATATAAATTTCATATATATTCAATATATATAAATTTATAATAACCTATAAAATAAATAAATAAGAAATGAAATACACCGTTCATGGAGATGGGAGGTCGTACGTACGCATAAATGATGTTTCAATTTTCTTTTCATATTTTAAAAGAAAGAAAAGTAAATTATATTTATATATCTATATAAATTATATTTAAAGCATAATTATTATTTCATATATATATATATATATATCTTATTTTTATTATGCTATTCTTTAATACATTCCATATAAAGCATGAATGAATCACATCTCTTTGAGGTGGCAGTAGTCCACATGTCCATAAATAAGGTTATTGTATTCCGAAAAAATGGGAAGCACACAGTTATGTGTTATATAATAGTTACATAAGAATAAATAAATAATAAATATCATATATATCATAAAAAATATTAATTACCAGATTATTCTCAACCTCTATTGGTGGTAATGGAAGAACGATCGACATCGATTCGTAAGGAAGTAGTCTATCGTACACACGAATGATCTGTGTATATCCCATTTGATGGAAGTGTTTGAAGGTTTAGGTTTTAACATTATCATAAAATATATAATTATATTTAGTATACTTAGTTTATTATATAATATATAAAATCATCAAAATTTATTGGGTTTAAGAAGGAAACAAAACAAAAATGCACATGGATAAACGTTACCTCTTATTTGGGTAACTCCTGTTGGTTTGCACCAAAGGGATTACATGGTTGGACCTATAAAAAATTTTAGGCCTCTAGGTTGATATTAGGGAAGTATTTAAATTATTTTTTCTAGTTTTTTATGATCTAAATGGATTGAGAGGTGTGAAAAAGTAAAGAGGGTGAGTGCCCTTTTATAGTGAAGGAGGATAGGCTTTCCTATAAATGAAAAAATGTAAACACTATTGAAGGGTATCCCATACATCATGTTCCTAAAATAATGGATAATGTAATATCCACGAGGTTAAATAGTTGATATATGGCCTACTAATGGGTTTTGGATGAGTGTCTAGGTCATTTGATCCCATAATATCAAAGTGTAACCACTAAGTAAAGTCATTTTTACCTTAATCACTGTAATTAATTTTGTTTAAATTCACACATATTTTTGGTAAAAAAAATTAACATTGCTAAAAATTATATATTATAATTACTAAAAATATTTAATCCATTTTAAAAATTCTATTCACATAAGTGGTAGAAGAAACATGGGATTCTAAAAATGAAATGAGATAAAAATACACTCAGTTGTTTAATAAGTTAATAAAATTTCAAGGACGTAATTTCTAGAAGGTGGGGATAATATAACACCCCAAGGTTTTCTAAAAATAAATTTAATGCATGAAACATTGTTTTAAGTAGATAATTATAAGTAGCCTTTAAACATTATTTTACAACTTCTACATTTTGAATTTTGAAAAACAGTCATCTACAATTGTGTTCAGTAAGTCATTTGGAGTCCAATGAAACCAACATGTTTTTTTGATGAATAGAAACATACCCTTATAAATAGTAATATGACCCTAATAAATAATAAATTGTGTTATTATTTTATTTTATTTAGGGTTTCATGTAATTAATTTTTGGATAATTTTTCAATGTGGTTTAAAAGTAGTTATAGATTTTAAATTGTTGATTTATGAATTAAAAATGATTTTATTTAAAAATTAAATTAATAATATTTAAAAAATTATTTTTAAAAAATGGATTTCATTTTTGAATTCTACATGTTGATAAATGGTTATGGTGAGTTTTGGGGATTTTTCTGAAAAAGTTGATTTTTCCGTGAATAGTAAAAAATACAGTTTTGTGTTTTGGTGTGTTGATGACATCATTAATGATGTCATAATGATGTAATAAATCTGGTCGCCTTGTTTATAGTTAAATAAGATTTCATTTGTCCCAAGTGTCTAATACCATGTAAAAATACCATAGGCAAGCCCATGGTTTTGCAAATACCACTAATAAGGTATCCCTCGGAATTGATTAAAATAGTCCATCACTTTTGCTATAAATACCAACCGATTCCATCATTAAATTAATTATAAATTATTCCTCAACATATATCTTGTCCCCTTAACTCCATATTATTCCTCCCAAGGGTTTCTTAATCCCTCAAGGTCCCAGCCTTCATGTTCTAGGAGTTACTCTATAAGGTAAGAAAATTATCAATTTGTTTCTTTTTTCCATTCATATTCTCTTTTATGTGGTATAACTTTCAAGTTTCCATAACATGTTCTTATTTCCATATTATTCTTGGTCTATTTTTTATTATTAATATTTTCTAGATAGTAGAAACTTGTCCCTTTTCTTTTTAATATTTTCTAAAACAATGTTGCATAGTCGTTTGGCTACCGAATTTTTGTAAGGGATTTCTCAGTTATTATATTATTCTAGGTGACTTTATTTTCTTATTATTTCATAATATACTCTTACCAAAGAGGCATTAAATCTCCAAGAATAATTTATATTCTAGATTTTCTCATGTTCATGGAATATTCGTCATCATTCTTCTTCTCCTCTCCCACTTAATCATGGAATAAAAACATTGTCTGTGATGTGTCCAATTACCGACATCATCGACGATGTGATTTCAATTTCCATTAATTCATTAAATTCTGGTCATGATACCATTTTTATTGTTGAACCATGATATAATATATTTTTTATGTATCAGTAATGGTTCTATAATTCTTTT
>CAUJRU010001345.1:137831-164369 GCA_963277665.1 Viscum album | reverse complement strand
TAAAATTGTTTTGTTCATGATTACAATCATTTCATCATCCATTACATTGATCAAGATGTTTCTTTTCGTGTTCCATTCATCGTCTAAAACCCAATAAAAAACAATGTGATAGGCAAAACTCATGCTAGGAAAACAACTAAATAAAGGGGGAGTACCTTTAATATATAACATCTTATGTTTAATTATAAGATCGTTACTGTAACATCCCAGGTAAATAAAGAATAAAAATATTTCATAATTATTAATATTTATGAATTAAAAATTAATTTTACTTTAAAGGGGTTGATATGTTCGATAGCATACCCGATACGCAACAAAGAGTTTCTTTGAAATCTTATGTTGCACACTAGTAATAAAATAATATTATTTTAAATGGTAGTTAACGCGTAGTCGTTATATTGGTGAGAATGAATACAAATAACTAAAATATAATTATATATGTTTTTTTTAAATGTTTCTACATTTATCCAATAAATGATAATGGCTTAAAATATGAAAAGAATTCAATTTTAAGCATATTTACTCTAACATTCACAAAAGGTCGACTTATCATCTTTTGATGGAGAAACATCAATAAATATAGTTTTGGTCACTCTTATACATTCTATTGGACCAAATAAAATTCTTATTTATAATCGGGACATCAAAATTTACTTTGTGTAAATTTTTGGTATTTTTCCGATAAAGTTCATTTTTTAATGAATAGTGAAAAATGTTGTATTTTAATTCAAAAACTCTTTTAAATATAATTTATTTACATGATTATATTATCGTTTGATTTGGTTTTATTGTAAAATTATAATATATATTTACCATTTAATCTAATTGTGGTCGTTGGAATTAATTTCACTTCGAAATCGGACATAAACTAGTATCAATCTTTTGATACTTATTGTTTCATAAAAACACGATATTTGCTCTGATAGCGGGAATTAATTATTAAATTAATTAATGAAATTTATATGTTTTGAATTCTGTAAAATAGACTTCATTTTTGAAATAGAATATGCAATATATCTTAGGATGATGTTTTGGTATTTTTCTGAAAAACATCAAATTTTGATGAATAGTGAAACCACTAAGTGGTACTTCAAAAATTGATTTTTCTTTTAAATGAAATTTTACCACCTCTATGTTTTGAATTTCAAAAATCTGAAATACATTGTTTTCATTAAGAAGTAAAATGTGGTTCAATGGGATTAAAATAATTTTTTGGTGAATAGTAACTTTTAATTTTATTAATCGCGATTAGAGGTAATTAGTGTAGTTTAAGGTAAAAATAATGTTTTAATATTGTGAAATGACATAGAAACATGTCCTACCCTTATTGGATGTGTCATGGCCGACCAATAAAACCCATGGAACGATTTTTGGGACCCCATGGAGCCACATGGGTAAGATAATTTCATTAATGACTTTTATTTAAAGTTAAAATTAAAATGTCACAAACATAAGATGTTTTACTAAAACAATTATTAAATGGGGTTATACAAGTCATATTTTTGACTATAAATATTCATTAAAAAGATAATAAGTTTCCTACATCATGATATTTTTTTATAATTTTTAGACATTAAATAAATTAAATTATTTATGACACCATGGCGATGCAGCGATTACCTCATTATTTAATGATTTAAATAATATAAAAAGATAATGTAAAATATAAGACCTAATCTTGTAAAAGACCTACTGGATGTGTAGATTTCTAACCTATATCACCTTATACTCGAATTATATCAATGTGGGACCTTTAAAATCCGAAAATCATTTTATAATAAAGTAAACTCTTATAACGTTCCAAGAGTGCCCCTCCTCTCCTCTTATAGAAGGCCCCCACCTCTACAACCTTACCCACACATCCAATGCCTTTGGCTCATCCAAACCCTATCCATTTTGTCTCTTCCCATCCCTCTCTTACTCTTGGAAGCCTCACTTTGGGCAGAAGTCTACCCAAGAAAGCCTTTGATCTCAAATCAAAAAGAGTTACCTGTTTTAAGGTAATGTCTTCATTTGTGTTATTTTGTTTTATTTTGCTTCTCCAACCTCCTAAACTCTTTTTATTCATTTCTTTTGTAACAACTACAGTATCTTCAATATACTAGTATGTTTTTATAAGAATAATTTGAGCTAAACTTACACACACATACATCAAATGGTTAAAGAACATATTGTTTCCGTGGATGGCGAATTTCTGCCTCACGAAACGATGATTGTTCAATATTCATCAAACACCTTCAAAGGTGGCCATTAAGATGGAACTATATTTATATAAGTTATATTATATGTTTATTTCTTCTTTAATCTTCTATATTTTTCATTTATGGCACACCTTTATGACTTCCATTATGGGTATACGCGATATCTTCATTTTAAGAAATGCGGACTACCGCCCCCTCAAAGTTATTTGATTCGTTAATGCCATGTGTGGGACGTATAAAGGATGGATTTAAAGTTATTACATATGATTTATGTTACATCTAAATGATGAATATAATTCTGTAATTAAAATATACATACCTCTCATTTAGTTTTAATTCCATTAATATGACATAGAAATCAAAGTAGCGTTCATGCATACTTACGGCTTACCATCTCCATGAGTGGTGCATTTCATTTATTACCTCTAAATGATTATTTAATATTATAAACACATGTATATTCTGGATATATATGATATATATGATATCCAAATCTTGAATATCATTCTGGATATAATGAAACTTTGACCACCTGAACAACATGTAATTGTATGAAGTCCAATTTCCACTTAAGAACCAAATATCGACAAAAAAACATTATTAACTTAAATTATTACATAATGTTTATAACATGGAAATTAGTGATATAAATGTAATAATTAACTTGAAGAATGTTCTTAAGAAAGTAGAAATTAACTCAATTTTATTATTCAGGACGTTATAGAACGATCAAGTCAAGTCGGACCCGAGGTAAGGGACTTCGTCTCAATCTTCATTCACTGAGGCATATTTCGTTTTATACACAACTTTATTTTATATGGTGTATAAACCCCTTTTACTTTTACTTTTATACAAAAAGAATCTTTTTCTATGAAGTGTTTTACAAAACGAATAAATGAAATGATTCTTTTAACGTACGCGGTGACAACGACCTTTTCCACCGCCGTGAGTTTTATTTGGTCTTTGGATTACTCAAAAAAGCATAATGTTTTTAAAATGAAATAAATACCATACAGTATTTTAGGAATTTTTTTATTGAAAATGGTTTTTCTATAATGGATTTGTTATGTCAATATATTTTAGTGATATATTGTGATCAAAGTGTGGAAATGTTTTCTTTCCATTATATTTTTTTTATGTATTATGATTTTATAATGGTACTTGGACATTTGATGGGTGGTTACGTGATAAACCATATGACGGGTGGTGCCGTTAATACCAGGATGGGTGGTTACGTTATAACCTCCAATGGATTGGATATGGAATTCAGTCGTATGGCTATTCCATTAAGTGATATGTGTGGAAGTCGGCCGTATGGTTATTCCATTTAAGTATGTTTATGTCCCAAGTTACCTTAATATGTTATGTGATCATTATATGGTTTTTATTGTAATCGTTGGGTTAAAAAAGGGTTAGTAATGATATTTTATTCATTGAAGTGTTTCTACTACTTCATAAAGGTGAAAATTATTACTTTGATAAAGTATACATGGTTTACTTGTTGTTTTGAAAAACTAACAGTTTTCATTCATTGTGTATCCCTTACTGAGATTTTTATGATCACCCCAATTTTTTGAAATGTTTTCCACAGGACATAATGTGGAATATGGTCAAGGATGAGATCATGGAAAAGTCATGCTATCTAAAACATGGAACTAGACATGTTTCTTTTTAAGAGTTTCTTATTTTATGGAAACTTAGTAGAAGTGTCTACATTGTAATCTTTTGAGATGTAATAGTTATGTCCTAATTCTCTAAAACTCTAAACCTGAAAAGATCCTCAATGTGAATTATTCATATAATTCAATATTAAGTAAGGTTTAAGGCTGGAGCCTTATAGTTGGTATCAAAGGTCGGTTTAGACAACTTTAGGAGTTAGAAAAGTTTTAAATTATAAGTTAATTTATGGTATGATTGAAATGACATAGCATTTAAAGATTATCATATTGCTTCGCCAAATATATTTCTATGTTCAGAATGGTTTTCCACAGAGGAAACAAAGAAACTATGTTGGGATGACATCAGGAGGAAGAAAACCTTCCAAATCAGCAACTTGAGATGGTCGGAATCGGAACTAAACTGTTTGTTGTAGTGATGTCACTGTTGACTCAGGCATTAAATGGTGGTGGTATCCATGGACGAGATCAGCCAGATCAACTGCAAATGAACATGTCCGTGGTGGAAAATTTCATGAGGCAAAATCCCCCATCATTCATAGGATCATCTGACCCCGTGCAAGATGAAGGGTGGATTAAAGAACTGGAGATGATTTTTGATGTCATGGTGTGTTCAGAACATCAAAAGGTTAGTCTTTCTGTTTACCATTTTGAAGTTGAAGCTAATCAGTGGTGGTCGATGGTGAAAAATATCAGGGATAGTGATGAGATTTATGATCTTCACTGGGAAGAATTCAAAGGTATTTTTCTTGAGAAATATTTTCCTAAGGTGGTTCGTCTTAGGATGGAAAAATAGTTCCTAGAATTCAGGTGTGAGGATTACTCAGTTGCTTCTTATGAAGCAAAGTTCACACGAATGGCAAGGTATTCTCCAAACATCATACGAGATGTTGATAGTACAATAAAGCATTTTTACTTAGGGTAAAATCCAAAGTATCGAAGGGCATTAGCTTCCTGTGAGTTCAAAAGTTATGAAAAACTTGTTCGATGTGTGGAGAAGGTGGAAATGGAGTTTTCCGATGATCATGTGTTCTTTTACAAACAACAGAATAAGAGGTCCAGTTGAAGGCAAAGGGGAATAATTCATCAAAGAAGCATGGAGATAAGAAAACCAAATATCCATCCTATGAGAAGTGTGGTAAAATTCTTCCTGGAGAATGTTTATCCAAGTCTAGTAAGTGATTTCAGTGAGGTAAGTCTGGTCATATTGTTCATAACAGTAAGGAAGATGATCAAGCAAGCAATGAAAAGCCAGCGGTAAGATGTTTTAAGTGTAATGAAAGGGGTCATTATGCAAATTATTGTCTAACGAAGAACTCAACTGGGGAAAAATAGCCAGACTACAAACAGAAAAGTGCAGTGAAATCCTTTGCAACTACTTCAGCAGATGTTGGGCCTTCGAATGACGTAGTATCAAGTACACTATTTGTTTATTCAGATTATGACAATGTGTTTTTTGATTCAGGGTCTACACATTCTTTCATTTTTTAGAAGTTTTATAGTAAATTGGAAATTCCATCTAATGATATGAATCATGAAGTTATGGTAAAAACACCTGGAGGGAACGTTGAGACAAAAAGTAATTATAAGAACCTTCCGATCCTTGTGCGCGGAAATAATCTACCAGCAAACCTTATTGTCTTTCCTCTAGTAGAGTTTGATGTTATTTTGGGCATGGATTGGCTCTCTGTTTATCATGATAAGATTGAATCCAGAGCTAAAATGGTTTCTTTTGAGAATGATTTTCATTTTGTGTACATGAATGAAACCTTGATTTTGATAACATATCCGGATGTTGAGAAACTAGTAAAAGATGGAAATGAATGTTTCCTTGCACATATTGTTGAAAATAAAGGAATTGTTATTATTAATGATGTGCCAGTTGTAAATGAGTATCATGATGTTTTTCCTGATGAGTTTTCTAGTATTATTCATGATCGAGAAGTTGAATTTACTTTTGACTTAGTTCTTGATTATAAGCTAATTTCAAAACCCCCTTATCGAATGGATCAAGTTGAACTTTTAGAGTTAAAGAAGAAATTGCAGGAGTTATTAGATAAATTTTTCATTCGACATAGAACATCACCATGGGGTCCTCTTGTCATGTTTATTTAAAAGAAAGATGGTTCAAGGAGACCTTGTATTGATTATAGAGCCTTAGATAACATTGTTGTTAACAACAAGTATCCTTTTCCTCATATCGATGATTTGTTTGATCACCTAAAAGGAGCACAGTATTTTTCGAATATTGACATGAGTTCGGGGTACCATCAGTTGAATGTAAAAGAAGCAAACATCCCGAAGTCTGTGTTCCGTACTAGATATGGCCATTATGAAATTGTAGTTATGCCTTTTTGGTTAACCAATGCACCTACTATATTCATGGACCTTATGAATAGAATTTTCCATGAGTTCTGGGATATGTTTGTGGGTTTTTTCATTGATGATATTTTGGTGTTTTCTAAATGTAAAGGGGATAATGAAAGTCATTTAAGGGTTATCTTGCAAACCTTAAAAGAAAATAAACTGTATGTAAAGTTCACCTAGTGTGAGTGTTGGTTACAAAATATTTTTTTTCGGGGTCACATTGTTTGAAACGAAGGCATAACAATTGATCCTGCTAAAACAAAAGTTGTTGAAGAATGGCCAAGACCCAAAAATGTAACCTAGATCCATAGTTTTCATGGTTTGGTAGGTTAATACTGAAGGTTTCTTGAATTGTTCTCATGGTTATCTAGTCCAATGACTAAGCTAACTTGGAAGGGTGTTAAGATTATCTGGACAAACGAATGTGATGATTTTTTTCAGGTGTTGAAAAGAATATTGGTGGATACTCATGTTTTGTCACTTTCTTCCAGGAATGGTGAGTTTGTTATATATAGTGATGCTTCGTTGAAAGGACTTGGCTGTGTCCTTATGCAGAATGATCTGGTAATTGATTATGCATTACGCCAGTTGAAAATTAATGAGGTAAATTACCCTACACATGATTTGGAATTATCTACTGTTGTTTTTTCTTTAAAAATATGGAGACATCATTTGTATGGAGTAAAGTGTGAAATATATACTGATCACAAAAGTTTAAAGTATATATTCCCTCAAAATGAATTGAACATGAGACAGAGGAGATGGCTAGAATTAATCAAGGATTATGATTGTACAATTCATTACCATCCTGGAAAATCAAATAATGTGGCTGATGCTTTGAGTCGAAAAAGTAATGCTTCATTAACCATGCTACGTTTGGAATGAGATCCTTTGATTTTTGATTTGATGAACATTGGAATAGAAATTGTCGGTGCAAGAAGTTCTTATGTTTTCTTTTAGGTATCAGTGAGATCATCCCTATCACAAAGAATTAAGAAAGCACATAGGGAAGACAGTGAGTTGCAGAAAAAGGTAGAGATGGTTTAGAAGGGTATGTTGCCTGAGTTTAACATTGATAATGATTTTGTTTTGATATTTGGGAAGAGATTATGTGTGCCTTGGGATTCACAGTTGAAAAATGAGTTGTTATGTGAGGCTCATAGTTCTCCATTTTCAGTTCATCCTGGAAGTACTAAGATGTACAGAGATCTGGGAGAGTATTACCGGTGGGATGGAATGAAAAGTGATATTGTTGATTTTACTGTGAAGTGTCTGACTTGTCAGTAGGTTAAAGCAGAGCGACAGTTACAAAAAGGGATGCTTCTGAATTTACCAGTACCAGAGTGGAAATGTAAAAATATATCCATTGACATTGTTGTCGGATTATCGAAGACATCTCGAGGTAATAATGCAATCTGGGTTATTGTTGATCGCTTGACTAAATCTGCTCATTTCCTTTCTATAAGAGATACTTTTTCCCTAGATCAACTTTCCCGTTTGTATCATAAAGATATAGTTAGGTTACATGGAGTACCTCTCTCCATTTTATCTGATCGTGATCCCAATTTTACTTATAACTTTTGGAAAGGCCTTCAGAAGTCGTTGGGTACTAAATGAAATTTTAGTACAGCTTTTTCATCCGCAATCATATGTGCATTCAGAATGAAAAATTCAGATATTAGAGGATATGCTATGTGCTTTTTCTATGGAGAATCAGGGAAGGTGGGACCATCATCATTCTTTGGTTGAGATTTCTTATAATAACAGTTTTCATTCCACTATATTGATGGAACCATTTGAGGCATTATATGGGAAGCAGTGTCGAACTCCATCTTTCTGGGATGAAGTGGGTGAAAGGAAGCTGATGGGACCAGAATTGGTAGAAGAGATGGCAGAAAAAGTTCAGTTGATTTAGAAACACATGAAACAGCTCAGAGCAGACAGAAGAGTTATGCAGATAACCGGAGGAAGGATCTATCTCACGAGGTAGGTGATCATGTTTTTCTCAAAGTTTCACTGTGGAAAAGTGTGATGCGATTTAGTAAGAAAGGAAAGTTGAGTCCAAGGTTCATTGGACCATATGAAATTCTGGAGAGAGTTGGACCAGTTGCATACAGAGTGGATTTACCTCCGAGTTTATCCCACGTACACAATGTTTTTCATGTTTCGATGTTGATAAAGTATGTTCCAGATCCATCTCATGTTTTGAACCCAGAGGTAGTTCAGTCGGAAGAGAATCTCTCTTATGAAGAACTACCAGTCCATATTCTTGACTGAAAAGAGAAAGTGTTGCGAAATAAGGTAATTCACCAGGTATAGGTTTTGTGGAAAAACCACATGGTTGAAGAGGCAACGTGGGAATCTGAAAATGCTATGAGGGATAAATACCCCCACTTATTTTGATAGGTGAATAAAATTGTGAGGATGCAATTCCCAAAAGGGGGGATGGATGTAACATCCTAGGTAAATAAATAATAAAACATTTTTATATTTATTAGTATTTACGAATTAAAAATTAATTTTACTTTAAAGGGGTAACTATGTTCGATAGTGTACCCGATACACAACACAGATTTTTTTTTGAAATCTTACATTGCACATTAGTAATAAAATAATATTATTTTAAATGGTAGTTAACACGTATTCGTTATATTGGTGGGAATGAATAGAAATAACTAAAATATGATTATATATGTTTTTTTAAATGTTTCTACATTTATCCAATAAAAGATAAAGGCTTAAAATACGAAAAAAAATTATTTTAGGCATATACACTCTAACATTCACAAAAGGTCGACTTATCACCTTTTGATGGAAAACCGTCTATAAATATAGTTTTGGTCACTCTTATACATTCTATTGGACCAAATGAAATTATTCTTTAAAATCGGGACATCAAAATTTACTTTGTTTAAATTTTTAGTATTTTTCTGATAATGTTCATTTTTTAATGAATAGTGAAAAATGTTGTGTTTTAATTCAAAACATCTGTTTAATCTAATTTATTTACATGATCAGATTATCGTTTGAATTGGTTTTAAAGTGAAATAATAATATAGTTTTACTATTTAATCCAATAGTGGTCGTTGGAATTAATTTCACTTTGAAATCAGACTTAAACTAGTGTCAGTCTTTTGATACTTATTGTTTCATAAAAACATGTAATTTGCTCTAACAGTGGTAATTAATTATTAAATTAATTAATGAAAATTATATGTTTGGAATTTTTTAAAATAGACTTATTTTATTAAATCGGAATATCAAATATAGCTTAGGGTGAAGTTTTGGTATTTTTCTGAAAAACTTCAATTTTTGATGAATAGTGATACCACTATGTGGTACTTAAAAAACTGATTTTTCTTTTAAATGACATTTTACCACCTCCCTGTTTTGAATTTCAAAAATCCTAAATACATTTTTTTATTAAGAATTACAATTTGGTTCAATGGGATTAAAATAATTTTTTGGTGAATAGTAACTTTTAAGTTTATTAATCGCGATTAGAGGTAATTAGTGTAGTTTAAGGTAACAATAATGTTTTAATATTTTGAAATGACCTAGAAACATGTCCTACTGTTATTGGATGTGTCATGGCCGACCAAGACAACCCATGGGTCGATTTTGGGGACCCCATGGATCCATATGGGTATGATAATGACATTAATGACTTTTATTGAAAGTTAAAATTAAAATGTCACAAACATGAAATGTTTTACTAAAAAAATTATTATATGGGGTTATACAAGTCATATTTTTTACTATATATATTAATTAGAAATAAAAAAAGATTTCCTACATCATGATATATTTTTTATAATTTTTAGACATTAAATAAATTAAATTATTTATGACACTATGATGATGCAGCGATTACCTCATTATTTAACGATTTAAATAAAATAAAAATATAATGTCAAATATAAGACCTATACATATCAAAGACCTATTGGATGAGTATACTTCGAACCCTTATCACCTTATCCTCGAATTATATCAATTTGGGACCTTTAAAATTCGAAAATCATTTTATAATAAATTAAACTCCTCTAACTTTCCAAGAGTGCCCCTCCTCTCCTCTTATAAAAGGCCCCCACCTCTACCAACTTACCCACACATCCAAAGCCTTTGGCTCAGACAACACCTATCCGTTTTGTCTCTCCACATCACTCTATTACTTCTAGAAGCATCACTTTGTGCATAAGGCTTTCCAAGGAAGCCTTTGAGCTCAAATCAAAAAGAGTTACCCATTTTAAAGTAATGTCCTCACTTGTGTTATTTTGATTTATTTTACTTATCCAACCCCCTAAACTCTTTTTATTCATTTATTTTATAACTAATCCATTATATTCAATATATACTTGGATGTTGTTATAAAATTAATTCTAGCTACACTTACACACACCTACATCTAATGGTTAAAGAACATTTAGTTTAAGTGGATGGCGAATTTCTGCCTCACGAAACGATGATTGTTCAATATTCTTCCAACACCTTCAAAGGTGGCCATTAATATGTCACTATATTTATATATGATATATAATATGTTTATTTATTCATTAATCTTCGGTATTTTTTATATATGGAACACCTATATGTCTTCCATTATGGGTATACGCGATATCTTCATTTTAGGAAGTGCGGACTACCGCCCCCTCAAAGTGATTTGATTCGTTAATGCCATATGTGGGATGTATAAATGATGGATTTAAAGTTATTATATATGATTTATGTTACATATAAATGATGAATATAATTTTGGAATTAAAATATACATATCTCTCATTTAGTTTTAATTCAATTAATATGACATAGAAATGAAAGTAGTGTTCATGCATACGTACAACATACCGTTTCCATGAGCGGTGCATTTCATTTATTACCTCTAAATAATTATGTAATATTATATATACATGTATATGATGGATATATATGATATATATTATATAAAAATCATGAAAATCATTCTGGATATAATGAACCTTTTACCACACGAACAAAATGTAATTGTAAGAACTCCACTTTCGACTTAAGAACCAAATATCGAAAAAACAAACATTTTTAACTTAAATGATTACATAATGTTTATAACAAGGTATTAAGTGATATAAAAGTAACAATGAAATTGAAAAAGGTTCTTAAGCAAGTAGAAATTAACTCATGTTTATTATTCAGGACGTTAAAAAATGATCGAGTCAAGTCGGACCCGAGGTAAGGGACTTCATCTCAATCTCTTTTCATTGAGGCATATTTCGTTTTATACACAACTTTATTTTATACGGTGTATAAACCCCTTTGACATTTACGTTTATACAAAAGGAATCTTTTTCTATGAAGCATTTTACAAAACGACAAAAAGAAATGTTTCTTTTAATGTACGCAGTGACAATGACCTTTTTCGCTACTGCGAGTATTATTTGTTCTTTGGATTCCTCAACAAGCCGTAATGTTTTTAAAATTAAATAAATACCATATACTATATTATGAATTTTTTTTATTGAAAATGTTTTTTTTATAATTGATTTGTTATGTCAATATATTTGACTGATATATTGTGATCAAAGTGTGGAAATGTTTTCTTTCCATTATATTTTTTTATGTCTTATGATATTATAATGGTACATAGACATTTGACAGGTGGTTACGTGATAAACCATACGACGAGTGGTGTTGTGAATACCAGGATGGGTGGTTACATCATAACCACCAATGCATTGGGTATGGATGTCGTCTGTATGGCTATTCCATTAAGTGATATGTGTGGAAGTCGACGGTAAGGTTATTCCATTTAAGTATGTTTATGTCCCATGTTAACTTTATATGTTATGTGATCTTTATATGGGTTTAATGGTAATATTTGGGTTAAAAAGGGTAAGTAATGATATTTTATTCATTGAAGATTTTTTACTACTTCATAAAGGGGAAAATTATTACTTTGATAAAGTATACATGGTTTACTTATTGTTTTGAAAAACTAACAGTTTTCATTCATTGTGTATCCCTTACTGTGCTTTTTATGCTCACCCCAAGTTTCTGAAATGTTTTCCACATGACTTAAAGTGGAATAGGGTCATGGATTGGATCAAATAAAAGTCATGCTATCTAAAACATGGATGTAGACATGTTTATTTTTAAGAGTTTTTAATTTTATGGAAAAATAGTAGAAGTGTCTACTTTGTAATCTTTTGAGATGTAATAGTTATGTCCTAATTCTCTAAAACTCTAATCCTGAAATAATCCTCAATGTGAATTATTCATTTAATTCAATATTAAGTAAGGTTTAAGGTTGGGGCCTTATAGTTACCGTAATTCTAGAACTATAACCTATACTTATATTAACCTCAGGGATATACCTAGTCATACCTTAGATATTTCTCAAGGGATTTCACTATTGTTTTCAGATCCTAGTTTCCAAAGGTTAACTAATCCATTGCTCTGATACCAACTGTAGAGACCCAAATCAGGACGTAATTAGACATTACATTACTTTTTCAGAATACATAATACATGAAAAAAATAGATGGCCAATGACCGTGTTAGTTTAGTGTCTTTGAAACTCGGAACATAATCTTCTAATCATTTTGAAAGATCTTCAAAATATCCCATAATGATCTTCCCATTTGGTTTTATTATCTAATACCTTTCTTTAAATCTCATGGAAAGGAAAATATAAAAAGTTTGAGCTCAAATTCTCATCAAGGGTAAACATGGTGAACTTAAAAACAATCCATAAACATTTTAACATAAAAACATGAACATAATACATCAAAATCATGAGAAATGACCTAAATAATTGCATAAAATAAGTCATAGACCATAACAAAACATTAATCATTATAAAATAAAACATGTTATTGTGGAAAACCATTAATCAAATGATATTATTTCCATAGTTGCCAAGGCATTTCTACCCATACCATCTTACTGGACAATGTACCTTATTGAAACGAGTTCACTACCCGTTCTAGTCCTGTATCACTGAAACAAATTAACTTACCTATCCAGCCATATATATATCAAGAGATATAAATAATTACCCAATTAATTGGATGGAATATAGGACCCGCCCATCTCATAATGAATCCATTCTTATGTGTGCCACATCATTAACAAAAATCATTCATCATAACCAAAAGAATAAAATTGGTTTCAAAAACATCATCCCATCATAACATAATCCATATAAAACATATGGATATAATTTCTTCATAAGAAAATTTAAAACATTTAAATCATCGATACATTATACTTGAAACATTCACAAATGAAATAATTTCATCTTGATGAAAAATGGTTTTCATAAAAAACATGAAATGAATTCTTGAGGAAAATATCGTTTATTCATCAAAATCATTTTATATTAACAAAATGCCATGAAATTTTAAAAGAAAATAATTTTTTTTGAAAATAATCATGAAATCATGTATAGTAACCTTCATTAAAATAAGGCGTTACAAAACCGTTAAAATCCGTTCATGCCGTATAAGTTAAAAAACATTCTCCTCGTACTTTTGCCGGAAAAAGTCAAAAATCTCCTCGTATGGTAATCAAAAGAATGATTCTTTCCGTAACACAATGTAAAATTCAAAGAGGGGTAAAAATTACTTTAAGCATACATTTATTTATATTAAAAACTTTATGAAAAACATATTATAGAAATGGATGAAAAATATAACCCCAGTAAATACTTACGTATAAGAAATCTCAGATTAAAATGAGATTGAAAAATTATCCCTTACCTTAGGTCCAGTTTCTTCTGAATGTGTACAAAACACATGTATATTGGGTTTAAACAAATTATTAACTTGTAAAATAACCATAATAATATTTATGATATCATATATGATTCAGTGAAAACTTTATATTAACTGTTCTTCCGTCAATTCCATGTTAAACCAGTATTTTGGGTACAATCATTTCATTTATCGTACGTGTTTGGACTTTTTGTTTCATGATATAATTATTACATATTTCATGATTTACTTACTTGCATAATGTAAATCATGATTTATATATTATATATATTTAGTATATATATATATATAATAGATAGACATATGAAATGAAATACACTGTTATGGAGACGGTAGGTCGTACGTACGCATGAACACTTTTTTCCATTCCTTATTGACTTGAATGGAAGTAGATTACGTATATATATATATATAGTAGTATTATTATGTCAGATATTTCATTATTATTCATTATATATACTTTATAATCATTGTTTAATGGTTAACATGGAGAATGAATCCCATCGCGTAGTTGAGACGATAATCCGTGCATATGCACGAGCGATGATATCATTCCCATAATTAATGAATGTAATTGGGGTGGATTCTATAATATCTCAGAACTTGTATCATGTTATTATAATCATATATAATTATTATTTACACCATTATACCCTTACAGTAGGGTGGTGATGGAAAAACATATTACACCACAACGTGGAGACGGTATTTCGTACGTACACACGCGCGGTGATTTTGTTTTTCATAGGATGGATAGAAGGTGAAATAGGGTTGTTTCACATTTATAATAACATATTAGTATATAATTAATACTGATTTTATTAATTTATAATGAAACAACTAATGAAGAAGAAGTATAAGAAGAAAGAAACTTGAAAGAATCGGCAGAAGAAATTACCTCTTCTTCAATGTGCCTCTTTCAAAATTCCTTATAGGGAACTAGAGTTGGAGTTTTTAGAATCCCATAACCTCTATGATATAACTAGGGAGGTTTTATAGAGAAATTGGCAGGGGTTGGCCGATTTTGAAAGCTCAAAATTGTTTAAATATGAGAGGGAGGAGGTGCCCTTTTTTAAGGGAGGAGAGGGGCACCTTTGGAAACCTAAGAAATATTAATATATAATATATTCATACCCCACATAAAAACCTCCAAAAATGACTCAATTCGAATATGAGATGATATATTGTCGTAATCGCATCAGCCAATAAAGTTTAGACAATTTTGAAGTTTATTTTAAACCTTATCAACTTGATTTATCATTATTTATTCTATTTAATTTTATTTGTTTTATATGATTCTAAATATTAAATTGTTATAAATACATACATAAATGTTGTCAATTTTACATAATTGTATACTTTATAACCTTTTAGACCATATAATTTTCAATTTTAATTTTTTAAATATTTATGTGACTTTAAATAAATTAAAAATATGTTATTTTTATAAAATCTCATTAGTGTCAATTTTGACAGTATTCATTATTTGAATATAAATAATAACCAAAAAGAATAAATGTTCGAAAAAATATATATAATAGATTCCTAACATGTAATATTCAATAAAAAAATCATGGGGAACATTAATTTGTCCGTATATTATTTATTATAATATTTTTGAAACCATTTATTTGTTATATCTCTTAACAAAATAATTACTACAACTTTTTTGAATAATTATTTAATATACTTATTTGTTGCATGAAAATTAAAAATAAATTCCTATGTTGAAGATAAATATAATAAATTTCATAATAATATTTTTAATTGAATACTTCATCTTAAAATAACACCATTTAAACATTTATATTTATTAAATAATGAAGGTGACATCTTTGACATCATTTAAAATAAAATAATATAAATGTCATAATAGGTATTATAAGGCTTCATATGGTCCATTGTATGACTAGGGTATAGATATACTCGACCAATAATTTTTTTTTCATGTTTATGGTCATTTGGTTAGGTATGGTTATTTTAATAAAAACTATATTATTGATTTTTCACTAAATAAATAATTTCTACATCATTAATATATAAGCTATTAAGGTGATTATATATTTATTAAAAATTACAAATAAATTATCAAGATAAAAAATACAATTTATCTTTCAAATTAGTATTTATAATAGAATTTATATTCTGTATAAACTTATATTAAAATTTATCTAATTATTAAAGTTTGAGTGAGACATAATTCACTGTCCTTTAAATAAAATAAATACAAGGTCTCAATAAAATACAAGTGGGAACTATTAGATTCCATTTCGACCCAATTACGATATAGGGAAAACATACAAAAATCCAATTATATTATGACATGTGTTAGGATAATTTTATAATAATATATTTACCCTTAATTACCCGATGTACCTTTAACTATAGTAAATAAAATTTAACCTAGTTACTATTCATAATGCCAAAAAAAATTTGATTATAAACATTATTTGGACCTAAAAATTCCAAATAAGGAATCCATTTTTAAAAATTCAAAACAAAAAATTTGATATATTTAATTTAAAATTAATCCTACTGTTGAGAAAATGTGTTTTAAATGTTAAGAAGTTGCAAAAGATTGAAATGTTTTTATATATGAATTTAGTGAAAAATTAATTCTAATGAATTAAATTATATTAAATGGTAAAAATTTATTCTATTTATATATTAAAACCATTCAATATTATTATTTAACCATATAAATTATCTGAATGAAAATATTTGTTTTTAAATAAAATTTAGCATATTTTTACGATTCATCTAAATAAGAAGGATATCAGGATAATCTCATAATTTTATCCAAAGTAAATAGTTATATCCTAATTCAAAGGAAAAATGTTTTCGTTGTCAAATTGAACATATAAACTTGTCAAAAACTAGATTTAAATAGGGTTCTCCATCAAAAGGAGGTAAAACTGTATTTTGTGAAAACATAATAATTTTACCTGAAAATTTTATTTTGTTCTCATACCAATTTCTATAATATGAGTAATATGAATTATAATTTAATAAAATTAAAAATGTATTTACTATTATTCATAATGTCTAGTTCATAATAATATTATATATATATATCGTTGTTTAGTGAAATTCAGTATTGCGTACAACAACCGCTATAGAGGAAGGTCTCTCTTCCGTGAAACACATGCCGATAATAGTGTTTGAGTATACTAAAATCTAGTACGGTGTTGCGTATAGTGAAAGATAATCTTGGTGTATCATAATGAAAAAGACATCAAATAAATTAATAACACTCTTTCTCATAAAATTTTGGGGTGTTACTGCAATTTCCACCACATCATGTTAAAATGCCTTGATCTGTCGGAAAGGTCCTAACCACCAGGAATTCAGTTTTCCATGAAACAATCTCAAAAAGAGGTTAAAAAACAATACCTCATTACTATGAATTAATTACATCTCAGATATCATGTGTCTATGGACCTCCATTTTCAATGCAATATACATTTTTTCATTCTCATAAGCCTCCGTCCGAACTTCATCGAGCTGAATTATTTGAAACATTCATTTCTATTATATTGAAATTAGATTGTATTTGAAATCCTTAATAGCCCAATAAGATTTATTATTATGTTCCACCCCTAAATTAAATGTATTTGAATATATTAAACTGAAATGTCATATACCCAGAGGTTTCTTAATAGTTTTCCTATATTCCCCAAATGTATCATCAAGATTCATGGACTAGTCCTTTCATCAGGATCACATCATATTTTCTATTAATTTAATCATTTCTCAATTGGATACCTCTATATGGATATTGAATTGGGGATGTTAAGGTGTCCATATTTTTTAACTCACATATTACTTCATAAGAAAATTCTTTATCAATGAATTGCCAAAATGAGTATCTCTATCTATTATCAGAACCTATGAAACACTGAGTCTACTGAAAACATTCTTCATCAAGAAGGAAATAATTACCTTTAATTTGTTGTGTGTCGTGAAAGTGGATTCCACCCATTTGGGTACATAACGCACCCATACAATAATGAATGGGTTTTCTTATGATGGGGGGAATGTACCCATTAAATCAATAACCCATGCGCCCAAGACCTCGACCAAAAGGATATAGTTTTGATGCATTTCAACTCATTGCCCCATGTTTCAATGTAACGCCCCAACCCCAGTTACCTAGAGTCGGTACATTATTGCATAACATCGGCATGATCACAAAAGATCAAGTCTCAAATGACCGATTAGTTTAGTTTCCTTGGAAACACTAGATACATTCATAAATGTTACATTACATCATAAAGTGAAATACTACAATAATAGAGTCTCCATAGTCCACACTTCTATCCCCTTCAAACTATCCCTGTAGGTCAGTCATAAAATATTTCTTCATATCCTTGGAAAAATAAAACATTGAAAGGGGTGAGCTCACATGCTCAGTAAGGATAACAATATAGCGGAGGATTTCATAAGTAAACATAAAAATTTATGGCAATGTATGACTAAAACAAAAACCTTTAAAACATGAACTTCAACATACCATGGAAAAAGTAAAATTAGATAATGCCATTTACTTATTCACATGGATATTCTACTGGTCGAATAAACACATGCAATATCAATAACCACTATCATAATGATGGAATTCATAATTCCAGACTATCATAACCACGTAGCCAAGGCCTCGTGCCAAGACACTAGTTTTTCTCATGAGACCTACCGATGCATCGAGGAGCTATAGAGAGCTCCACCCGTCACTTATTATGTCTAATGCATTCCTCATATGAACATGTTTAAACATATCATAAACCATAACATAATCGTATCACATAAAACGTGTATAAAGGAAACATAAAATTTCCACATTTCAATCCCAAGATATCAATACAACACATTTATATAGTAAAAACCTTATCAAAACCATTTTCAATAACAAAATAAAAGAAAGTTAAAACTTGGTATTTATTTTTCATTTAAAAAAACATATGGCTTGTAGAGGAATACGAAAATCAAATAATGGTTACAGTGGCGGAGAAGTCATTTTCGCCGAATACGTACGACAAGAAAACATTCCTTTTTTTCGTTTAGTAAAACGCTTCGTATAAAAAGATTCATTTTGAATAAACATAAAAGTCAAAGGGGTTTATACACTGTATAAAAGAAATTTGTGTATAAAACAAAATATGCCTTAATGAATGGATATTGAGACAATGTACCTTACAAAGATCATTTTTTTAAATAAAATAGATATATTATGTGTATTCACTATAAGTAAACATAATGAAATTACAAATACAATATAGGATATAATAATATCATGACATAATTTGAAAGTAGGAGATTAACCCAAATAATAGAAAATGGGTTAAGAAGTTCCCTTAAAAAGATCATTTTTTTAAATGAAATAGATATATTATGTGAATTAACTATAAGTACACATAAAGAAATTACAAATACAATACATGAAAAAATAATATCATGACATAATTTGAAATTATGAGATTAACCCAAAGAATGGAAATTGGGTTATGAAGTTCCCTTACCTCGTGTCCGAATTCACTCGACCATTATTTGATCTCCTGAATAATAAACTAGAGTTAATCTCTACCTTCTTAAGAACCTTTTTCAATTTCATTATTCCTTTTATATCACTTATTACCATGTTATGAACATTATTTAATTATTTAAGTTAATAACGGTCGTTTTGTTGATCTTTGGTACTTGAGTCAAAAATAAACTTCTTATAATTACAAGTTGTTCATGTGGTGATATATCCATTATATCACGAATTATATTCATGATATTTATATTATATATGTCATATATATCTAGTATATACATTCATTTATAATATTCCATAACGTTTAGAGGTATGAAATGAAATGCACCGTTCATGGAGACGGTAATCCGTACGTACGGATGAATTCTACTTTCATTTCCATTTCATATTTAATGGAATGAAGTTATAATAATATAATTTTATAATATATTTCCAGTATAATATAATGTATAATACAATTTAGTCCATCCTTTATACATCCCACATATGGCATTAACGATTCAAATCAATTTGAGGGGGCGGTAGTCCGCACTTCCTAAAATGAAATTTTTGCGTTTACCCATAATAGAAATAATAAAGTATGACACAAATGAGAAATACATAAGCATAAGGAAAACATAAAAATAAAATATATATCATATATGAAAATAGTGTCATCAAAATGGCCACCATTAGAGGTGTTATATGAGTGTTGAACAATCATCGTTTCGTGAGGTAGAAATTCGCCATCCACAGAAACAATATGTTCTTTAACCATTATATATAGGTGTGTGTAAGTGTAGCTCGAATAATTCTTATAACAACATCCTAGTATATTTAGGATACTGTTTTGGTTACAAAAGAAATGAATAAAAAGAGTTTAGGGGGGCGGATAAGAAAAATAAAACAAAATAACATAAGAGAAGACATTACCTTAAAATTATGTAACTCTTTTGATTTGAGCCAAAGGCTTCCATGGGAAGAATTATGCCCAATGTGAGGCTTCTAGGAGTAAGGGAGGGATGTTGGGAGAGTATTCGAGTAGAGGATGGCCGAGCCAAAAGGCTTTGAATGTGTGAGTAAGGTGGTAGTGTTGGGGGCCTTTTATAAGTGGAGAGGAGGGGCACTCTTGGAATGTAATGAAATGATACTTTATTATATAATGTGTTTCGGATTTTAAAGGTCCCACACTTATATAATTATAGTATAAGGTGATAAGGGTTCAAAATATACTCATCCAATAGGTTTTTGAAAAGTCAATGCCTTGGATTATACATTATCTTTTAATTTTATTTAAATCGTTAATTAATGAGGTAATCGCTGCATCATCATGGTGACATAAAAAATATAATTTATTTAATGTCTAAAAATTATAAAGAAAATATAATGATGTAGGAAATCTTTTTATATTTCTAATGATTTTTTATAGTCAAAAATATGACTTCTATATCCCCATTTAAAAGTTTTTTTAGTAAAACAACTTATGATTGTGACATTTTTATTTTAAATTTAAATAAAAGTTATTTATGTCATTTTACTACCAAAGTGGCTCCATGGGGTCCCCAAGTTGACCCATGGATTTTCTTGGTCGGCCATGACACATCCAATAGGGTTAGGACAAGTGTAAGGGTATTTTCATAATTTTATAATATCATTTTTACCTTAAATTTCACTAATTACCTTTAAACGCGATTAAGTAATCTTAAAAGTTACTATTTACCCAAAAATTATTTTAATCCCATTGAACCACATTTTACTTCCTAATGACATTCATGTATTTTGTATTTTTGAAAATCAAAGCACAGAAGTGGTAATGATTCATTTAAACGAAAAATCAGTTTTTTATCTACCACTTAGTGGTTTCACTATTCATAAAAAATTGAAGTTTTTCAGAACAATGCTAAACTTTCACCCTAAGCTATAATTGATATTTAGAATTCAAAAATGATGTCTATTTTAAAAAATTAGAAACATATAAGTATCATTAATTAATTTTATAATTAATTTCCGTTGTCCCGACAAATAGCGTGTTTTTAAGAAACAATATATATCAAAAGATAGACAATTGTTTATGTCTAATTTCAAAGTGAAATTAATTATAATTAACACCATAGGATAAAATGGTAAAAATATATTCAAATTATACTTTAAAACCATTCAATAGTATAATTTATCACTATAAATTATTTTGATTAAAAAATTTGTTTTTATGTATTTTTCACTAGTCATAAAAAATTGGAAGTTCTCAGAAAAATACCAAAAATTCAACATAGGTTAATTTTGATATTCCGAATCCAAAAATGAACTCCATTTTGAAATATAAAATTTATATAATTTCAAAAAGTGGGTATTACTATTCATAACATCTACATTGATTAGTTGCGGTGTGTTAGAACTCAAAGTTGCGTACAATGCAAGATATTGCATTATTGCATGAGAAGCGTATCATGGATGCTCGGGGTGTTACATTCTCTCCTCCTTCAATAAATTGCGTACTAAAAATTTGAAATTTTTCTTTGAAAATAAAAGGTTGAAAATAAAAAATACCTTTGTGGAAAACCCACATCCGAAATAAGGTTAATAAAAATATAAATTTAAAAGATAGAAAGATAAGTACAAAGGTCACCCGAGATATCCCATACTAGGATTCTATGAAAATATGGATATGGAAGACAAACAAACCATCAAGGTCTGATGGAGAGTCGAACAAAACTAGATTAGGATAAAGTTAACCATAAGAAAATCACAAACTTGTGATTCGATAAATAGTCATTGAATCCCCAGTTGGAAAAGTTAACCGGCAACGTTTTTGTTTCAAGTTAAATTTTATAAACTTGAGGAATTTATTTAGGAGATTTACTAAGAACGTAAGGGAATATACATACTTGTCATGTAGACTTTCATTCTGTAATAAATTTTTACCACAATCCCATCTTTCAATCTAAAAGGTAATAGAACTCAAAAATATTCTATTTATCCTAATTGTATAAGGTTCCAAGTATTGACACATACCATTTAGATTAGTAAAACTATTTTGTAATAACCAGGGACTTCTTGTAGTCTAGTGGTAGGTAATAAAGGTATGTCGCACTATGGTTGTGGGTTCGATTCCTCCATCTTTGTCTGACACAACGGGTTATGCCCCACCCTGCAGGTTTTCATTTTCCTAAAACTATAGTGTTATAATATTCCAAAAATAATCATCAGAAATGTTTTAACCATAAACAATACTATCCATGGTTCAACTTAATAAATTCCAACCTTAATAGTTATCCAAAATACCTCTACCCAGACTTTCTCTAAAAGGTCTCTAAATTCCAAAATCAATTGTAACATCTGATTCCCCAAACAAATTAAAGTTTCCCTTTTTGTCACATACTAAAATTATTATTACCTTCATCATATTAAAACATTACTGAAACGATAAGTATTGTAGTACAATCCTTATATATATCACATTATTCTTATAACCAAAATACAATCCATGAGTCCAAAAGCACCAATACATTAATTATTCCACTTCAACTGTAGTAATAGCATAAGATTGGCCTCCATCCCTTGGCCTTTTCTGAGGTATGTTTCCCTGACGCTTAGGACATTCCTTTTCATAATGCCTCATTTCCCTACAATTTTAGCATTCAACATTGATAGCCGCTTTCTTCCCCTTGCAATCACGAGCCAAATGAACTTTTTCTCCACATTTAAAACAAACTCCCAATCCTTTTAGGCAAGTACCGGGGTGATTCTTCCCATAATTATCACATAATGGAAAATCCTTCTTTTCCTTTTTCCCTTTATCTGTCTCTTGTTCCACCATTTCTTCTTCTCTTACTTTACTTTATTGTCATAAGATTTTGAGAATTCCTTTTCTTTCATTATAGTACACGAGACAATATCTTCGTACGATGAGAAGAATTGTGATACTAAAGGTTGATGAATAAATGGTTTTAACCCATCAAAGAAACAATCAATCATACCTCTTGGGTTATGTATATAATCTGCAGCATACCTCGCTAACCTTGTAAAGTTGGCCTCATACTTTACGACATTCTCATCCTCCTTTTGTCTCAGACTCAGAAATTGCCTTTCCATATCGGCTCGATGGTCACGAGGAAAGTATTTTTCTATGAAAATCTCGTTGAACTCCCTCCATTCAATATTCGATACGTCATCATCTTCCTTTGTGTTTTGAATCAGCGACCACCACTGATCGGCATCTCCAATGAGGCGATAAACTGCCATGACAACCTTCTCACTTTCACTACACCCCAAGGCATGGAATATTTTCTCTATAGAGTTTATCCATTTCTCAGCTACTAATGGATTTTTACCCCCATTAAATTTTGGCGGTTGTTGCCTCATGAAGTGGTCTAACATTGATCCTCCACATTGTGGATCAGGGTGATCTATACGAGTAAGGTTATTATTCATAACCTGAGTGAGTTTTCCCAGTATGGTAATAAGTTGATCAGCACCAGTTGTATCTCAAGATCCACAATAATTATCTTGAGCAGGAGGGAAATCCCTACACGGAGTGCGTGCATTGATACAGTTTCATTCCTTCCACTAGGTGCCATTTCTAAATAATGGAATAAACTCGATTAGTTTATGAATCAAAATACATAATTCCATACTTGTAAAATACTTAACATAAATTGAACTATTTATGGATATAATCCATAATGATAAAAATGTTTTCTTTGAGAAGTATATACTCATAACCCTTCCTAGTTGTTTGTAATGAAAACGAGAATTATCTTAAGCATATCCCCCGGGAGTGTCGTAACCAAGAGTGCAGCAAGGCCCCTTTTCGTGCACCAGTTCTCGTTCGAGTCTAGATCAAAGCGGTGTTTTCGGGTTTTACCCCTAGGTACATCTGTGCAAGAGCCGCCTCTACCTGCTCGTATCCAGACATGGATGTATTTCCCAGAAAACTCACAAAATCACTATAATACCAAAATTTTAGGTAGTTCTTCTATACTAATACTCAAATTCTATCTTTGGGTGATGTGCTTTAATCAGAGTTTATCTAAATCTAGCTTACACGGTTAGTACTAAGCTTCCTCTGATACAAACTGTAACGCCCTGACCCCAGTTACCCAGAGTCGGTGCATTATTGCGTAACATTGGCATGATCACAAATGATCATGTCTCGAAAGACCGATTAGTGTAATAGACTTGGAAACACTAGATACATTCATAAATGTTACATTACATCATAAAGTGAAAAACTACAATAACATATTCTCCATAGTCCACACTTTTATCCCCTTTAAACTATCCCTATAGGTCATTCATAAAATATTTCTTCACATCCTGGGAAAAATAAAACATTGAAAGGGGTGAGCTCATATGCTCAGTAAGGATAACAATATAGCGGAAGCTTTCATAAGTAAACATAAACATTTAAGGAAATGTATGACTAAAACGAAAGCCATTAAAACTTTAACTTCAACATAACATGGAAAAAGTAAAATTATATAATGCCATTTACTTATTAACATGGATATTCTACTGGTCGAATAATCACATGCAATATCAATAACCACTTTCATAATGATGGAATGCCTAATGCCATACTATCATAACCACGTTTCCAAGGCCTCGTTCCAAGACTCTAGTTTGTCTCATTAGATATACGGATGCATCGAGGAGCTACAGCGGGCTCCACCCGTCACTTATTAAGTCCAATGCTTTCCTCATATGAACAGGTTTAACGATATCATAAAAAATAACAAAATCATATCACATAAAACATGCATAAAGGAAACATAGCATTTCCACGTTTCAATCCCAAGATATCAATACAAAACATTGATATAATAAAAACCTTATCAAAACCTTTTTCAATACCAAAATAAAAGAAAATTAAAACATGGTATTTATTTTTCATTTAAAAATTATTTATGGCTTGTAGGGGAAGACGAAACTCAAATAATGGTTACGACGGCGGGGAAGTCATTGTCGCCGCATACGTACGACAAGAAAACATTCCTTTTTGTCTCTTAGTAAAACGCTTCGTATAAAAATATTCATTTTGAATAAACATAAAAGTCAAAGGGGTTTATACACCGTATAAATGAAATTTGTGTATAAAACAAAAATATGCCTCAATGAATGGAGATTGAGACAAAGTACCTTACAATGATCATTTGTTTAAATAAAATAGAAATATTATGTGTATTCACTATAATTAAACATAATGGAATTAAAAATACAAGATACTATATAATATTATCATGACATAATTTGAAAGTAGGAGATTAGCCCAAAGAATAGAAATTGGGTTAGAAAGTTCCCTTACAAAGATCATTTTTTTAAATAAAATAGATATATTATGTGAATTAGCTATAATTACACCTAAAGAAATTACAAATACAAGATAGGAAAAAATAATATCATGGCATAATTTGAAAGTATGACATTAACCCAAAGAATGGAAATTGGGATATGAAGTTCCCTTACCTCATGTCCGAATTCACTCGACCGTTCTTGGGACTCCTGAATAATAAACTAGATTTAATCTCTACCTTATTAAGAACCTTTTTCTAGTTCATTATTCCTTTTATATCACTTATTACCATGTTATGAACATTATGTAATTATTGATGTTAATAACGGTCGTTTTGTCGATCTTTGGTACTTGAGTCAAAAATAAACTTCTTATAATTACAAGTTGTTCATGTGGTGATATATCCATTATATATAGAATTATATTCATGATATTGATATCATATATTTCATATATATCCAGTATTTACATGCATTTATAATATTCCATAACGTTTAGAGGTAAGAAATAAAATGCACCCTTCATGGACACGGTAAGTCGTACGTACGCATGAACGCTACTTTCATTTCTATTTAATATTTAATGGAATGAAGTTATAATTATATAAAGGTATAATATAATTCCAGTATAATATAATTTATAATACCATTTAATCCATCCTTTATACATCCCACATATGGCCTTAACAATTCAAATCACTTTGAGGGTGCGGTAGTCCGCACTTCCTAATTATTTTTTT